>ARYC01018030.1:0-43904 GCA_000711775.1 Oxytricha trifallax
ATAAAAACTTTAAATGAATCCGGAGGAGGTCAACATCGAGAGATTAATTCAAGAATGTATTGATATCTTGAAATTCAGAGCTGACTAAAAAGGGTTGAATTTAACTTATGAAGTTCAATCTAGATTCCCACTGAGATTCTTAACTGATTAGAACAGACTCAGATAAATTATCATTAACTTAGTATCTAATGGCATCAAGTACACTCATCCTATAAAACAGTATAAACTTATAATTTTATCATTATTCATCAAGGATTCGTTAAAGTTTCCGCAAAATTCAACAATATTTTGTAAAAGATTCAAATTGAAGTTGAGGATTCTGGAGTAGGAATAGATGAATGTGATCAAGCAAAACTTTAAAATAAAATATAAAGCTTAATCCATAAGAAAGAAATTTAAACTTTTTAATGCTTATTGTAAGATAATGAAAAATCGAGATCTAAACAAAGAAGGTTGCGGCTTGGGTCTAACAATTTCTAAGAACTTAGCTCAGGCGTTAGGCGGCAGTATCAAACTTTAATCTAAAGTTGGAAGAGGTTCCAAGTTCTCTCTAGAATTACCCTACAACATAATGAAGGAAGACTTCAAAAATTTCAGGAAATCTTTGTTTCAAAATAAGTCTAGGTTATTGACATCGAATGATGATATCCATTTGGAGTTTTAAGAGCCTTTAAGCATATAAAATTTTGATAGATAATCTTCAATATAGCAAGCTGTTCAAGCAATACAAATGAGGAGATACAGTCGCTCTACACCTAGGAGAAGTGAATATCATATAGTAAATCCAGATTAAATGAGATCTGAAAATATTTTAGATGATTCTTAAACGAATTTAAGATAAGACTTTAATTAGCAAGTAAGAGAGTACTTGTAAACCAAAGAGTACAACTTCCTTCAAGAGGATATTGATGAATATTTTAAAAGTTAAACTAAATTAAATTTTCTTTTGAATCTTCGCAAAGATAGATTAATGTGAATCATAGTCATGATTTAGAGGGACAGCTCGAGAACCTTCAATTAATTATGATATGTATTTTTAAAAACATAGAATTAATGAACTAAAATGATAATCACACAAATAAAGGGTCTATTGAGGTTTTCGAAAAAGATTGCAGCCACGCTAAAGTACTGGTAATAGACGACGATCCCTTCAACACTATAATACTTCAAGGGTTGCTTTAATAGCTTAAAATACCTGTTGTTGACAGATGTTTTGATGGGATCACTGCTATTGAGAAAATTGAAGAAAATTATTCATTAACTTTCCAAATATTAAATTGTTATTTTTTCTACCAAGACCCCCCTTCCCACCCACCCTCCAGGAAAAAAAAGACCCCCCCTCCCACTCAAAAAAACATCCCCTATTCGTATAAAAATTTGGAATCTAGAGATTCATATCATTTCATTTTTGATATCTTGATTTAAAACAATTATTATATAAAAAATTAGTAATTTTTTTCCCAAATTTTTTCTTAACATATTAAATGATAGTCTCATTTTTATTTTGGCATTTAATTAATTTCACTGCGTCCGTCGACTATTTGAACTCATGCTCCTATAGGAAAATTAATTAATAATCAATTTCTATTGGCTTAGATACAAATTCAACGAAAAAAACAAGCAACCAACAAACTAACAAAAATGTTTTTTCAAACAATTTTAATTATTTTCATTAACTTCCTTTAACATAATTTTACAAGCAATGTTAATAATTTTAGATTTTATTTTTTCTTCAATTTTACTCTATATTTTAATATTTTCATTTTAATAGCAAATATTAATTATGCAAAATAATTATTAATGAATATTAATATAAAACCAAATTTATAAAAAAATATAAATTAAAAAATGGAATCCATAATTAATGATTAAACAAAATAATTATAGTATATCTAGTTAATTTACTGACTTATAAATACTAGGTTTAAATTTGGTTTTATATTAATATTCATTAATAATTATTTTGCATAATTAATATTTGCTATTAAAATGAAAATATTAAAATATAGAGTAAAATTGAAGAAAAAATAAAATCTAAAATTATTAACATTGCTTGTAAAATTATGTTAAAGGAAGTTAATGAAAATAATTAAAATTGTTTGAAAAAACATTTTGTTAGTTTGTTGGTTGCTTGTTTTTTTCGTTGAATTTGTATCTAAACCAATAGAAATTGATTATTAATTAATTTTCCTATAGGAACATGAGCTCAAATAGTCGACGGACGCAGTGAAATTAATTAAATGCCAAAATAAAAATGAGACTATCATTTAATATGTTAAGAAAAAATTTGGGAAAAAAATTACTAATTTTTTATATAATAATTGTTTTAAATCAAGATATCAAAAATGAAATGATATGAATCTCTAGATTCCAAATTTTTATACGAATAGGGGATGTTTTTTTGAGTGGGAGGGGGGGTCTCGTTTTAGGCCTGGGAGGGTGGGTCTCGGTTGGAACAGTTATTCTATTTATAACTAAGTCAGTTATTTATTAATAATTTTATTTAAAATTGAATTAAAATTAAAATAGAAACTTAATTAGTTAACTTTTGAGTGTAGTTTTCAAACACCAGGTAGATCATCAAATCAATGCAAACATCATGAACCCTATTAATTAGTGATAGTTGACAATTAAATGCCCTAAGTAACTGGAATTGAAGTAGGCCAGATTTTGCGGCAGAAGCAAGAAAGAGGGGAACTCTCTAAAAATATGAAAATCATGCTTTTATCTGGAGATTATTTAGTAATTATTTTAAAAGTTTTACGTCGAATTTATTAATTTATAAATATATAAATCTTTATAATTGAATTAAGATGATAGATTGCTCAATAATGAAGAACTTAAAACTATATTTGATTTTATAGCTTTAAAACCTATTAAAATTCAATATCTCAAAGATATTTTGTAAAAAGCTAAGATATTCTGATTTATAGGTTTTACATACTTTTTTAATTATAATAAAGTCAATTTATTTGATAAATCCAAATAAAATAATCCAATGAAACACATAATAAACCGTGCTAAGCTAAAAGTATTAAATAAAATTGAAGAAAACATAATTATAATACATAAAATAAATTAATATAATTATATTTATAGGAATTTAAATCATTCACTTTTACCCTCAACCAGGCGTTTAATCCAATCCTATCTCTCATTCTTTCTTTAGATATTTTTATAGGCCTCTCCCCCTGTTGAAGCATATAACTTAGTGAAGTCCCTTCCTGGTTGTTTCTTCATGTCTAACATGACTTTCGGAGTGACAAATTAACTCTATGATTAAAAGCCTGATGTTATTTTTTCATGATCGTAATAATCGCGAGACTTCTCTCTTCTATAGATGCTTCCCTAGTAATCTCTGTGATTTATTTTGTCAAATTTCATTACTTAAAGCGTTGTCTTGTTTAGAATCACATCTTTGTTTGCGTCGTAGAATACACCAGCATTCTTCTGGGAAATATCCATTAGTTCATTGCCTCCTTTTAAGATTACCAAAATATTCTATTTAATTATAGACTTACAATAAGAGTTATAGTAATCATTTCGATATTTAAAGAATGACATTACATATATACTAATCTAATAAAAGATTAATGATGAATCCCTTGCACTAATTTTGGCGATATTAATCAAGCAACTTAACTTCGGTTATGTGATTTTAATATTAACAACAGTCTCCGTCTAATCAAATCTTTTATAATGTGGTGGGTCCCTAGATGAAACAAAAGACTTCCTCCTCAAAGTTTTCAAGAAATCCCTTGTGAGAATTCTTGAAACTATTTACTCTGCAATCTTAACTTCATCTTTAAAGATTATAAGCTCTGGGTATTCATGCAAAATATAGTAGCCAGGCTTCACTAGGGAGTTTGATTTATAGTCAGAGTTGTTGCGCTGGTGGCTGTGTTTAGGGTCAGTTATTGGGCTGTTTAAGAAGGGAAATTACTAAGAAGTCTTTTTTTATTTATTGGGAGTGACTGAAGAGAGCATACTCTGTTTAACAGTTATATTTCCAGTATTAAAAGAACAAATTAAAAAAGATTTACTTTATATAAAATTTTAAAATTTGATTTAAAATCATTTAGTACAATTAACCATTAATTAATATAATTTTCATTTGCTTTTATATTATTGAAGATACTAAAATCTTTTGCATTTTCTTAAAAAAAAACTATTGCTTTATATTTATTTTTTAACAATATTATTTAATCCTTAGTTCTGTTGCTAAGTTTATGATTAATCATTATCATAAATATCTAAATTATTTCTATATCCCTTTCTTCCAGACACATTGTTATTATTGACACTTTCATTTAACCCTTACTTGGCAGCTATTAAATTACTATAATTCAAGCGAGTCTTGCTCTACTCAAGTATCAAAGAGCTCTACTTCGTAGCCATAGGTTAATGCTTGACTGTCGTACTTCCAAGAGCTTGAAAAATCTTATCGCAAACGCTTTGACTAGCTTTATGAAATTACTACTTTCTGAAATTTTCTGCGTTTTGAGCTTCCTTAGATATTTGATTGTTTATGTCAACTACATATAAGGGACCAGTCACTCTTTTTTCCACTAATTCATGTCGTGGTTAATAAATGTTTCCGAGTTTAGGTTGTTCTGTTCGCAGACCGTGCACTTAATAGTATTTGTCTCTGGATAATGTAGCGAATGCAGCATTCGATTTCACTTTATGAGGGGAGTTTAAATGATTTAAAGTAAAGATTTGTGGAAATAAAACAAAAATGTTTCTTTTGCCAAGATAATTTTAATCAAGATTTTACTATGATGCATTTATATCTTATTAATCTTATGCCTGTCCATCTTTTTACTGTCATTTTTATTGCTCTAAAATCTACTCTCTCTACATTTCAATTTCTTGAACCTTTTTCTGTATCATGAACTATATGTTAAAGTTAAATTAAATTTTAGCTCCTATTTTAATTATATTTCACTTACCTTATCATCATTCTCAAATCAAAAAAAAATATTAATTTCATTTAATTCATAAAATATTAAAACTAAAGATTGTTTGCATATTTAGCAAGACCATGTTTTTTTAGTAACTCCTTCGTTTAGCTCTGTTAATCATCCCCTATTTTCTTATTACTATCTGGCTAGTCAAATATATTAAGCGTGGACTGCACATTTTCATTGTGTTTTGGGGAGGTAAATACTAAATAGTTGTAATTGTGCTTTTTAGCAGAGCGGGAAAACACTGGCACACCAATATGGGAATTCCCATGCACTTGATCAATCGTGAAGATTAAAGCCATCTCACTTAATTGTATTTTTTATTTTATAATTTTAGACTTAATTTATCTATAAATTTAAGTTAATCAATTGATTGATTTGTTTAATAAATAAGGAATATCAAGAATGTATAAATATAAATAAAGAATGATAAGTATTCAAGTGAATTAATCATCTAAAATTCAATTTAAATATCATGACTTACTTTATCAAATATCAAAAGGCCAGATAAGATTCTTTAATAAAAAATACTAAGGGCACTTTATTCAATTTTTAGATAATTATTAGAATTTTAAGCTATTGAAAAGCTTTTATTATATATTTTAATTGGATAAAATTTCTCAAAAACTTAATATATATATATATATATAGATAGATCTGTACTCAACAAGCTTTTATAGTTTAAAATGGAAATTTTGAAGTTTGTTTAATACAAAAACCAATTTTTAAAGTATTATATTGAAGTTATTAATTATTACAAGCTAAATTTAACTCAAAATCATTTTTACTTAATTGCATTTCAGCTTTCTTCATGAATTTGAGAATAATTTAATCTACATTGCTATTTTATATAAGTAAGAATTATTTAATTTATGCGGGGCAGTATATAAAATGTAAAAAACTTTTTAATTATCTTTTTTTAAAAAATATTTTTCTCAATTTTTAAAAGTCAACTAATTAACTTTATAAACATTATTTTTTAGGAAAATGATTATGAAGTCTTGCTATTTTTTCGATAAAAATTAATTTTATTTGTAAAATAAATTTTTTCTATCAAATTATAGAAAATCATAAATCGTTTTATTCTAAACACTTATTTTTATCAATATATATATATATATATTGAAATTTTTAAATTTTTAACAAAGTAAGGCTTCGTGTTAGATCAATTTATTTAAGTCAAAATTAATTTAATAATTAAACACTTTATACCAAATAAAATATTTTAAGCATTATTCATTGCATATATTTAAAATATTTTCTCTCCTCAGGATCTTACTATATATTAATAATTTATAGAATATGGCATCTTTCAATTTACAGAACTTATAAGATAACTATTATTTTAACCCAAAAAATTATAAAAAATTGTGTTTTTTATTTTAAAATAAGTGAAAATGTCATTATTGTATTGAGCATAAAATGTGCAAAAAACATTTAATAAATTATCATAATATTTAAATTTAATTTTAAAAATAGTTACACTAAATTCGCTTGTAATCTCACCAGAGACGACCAAGTGAAATGTCTCATAGTAGAAAGCATTAATTACTAAAGCACAAGACTTTATCGTAATTGATGGATTCAATGGAGAGCAGCGAGTCAAGCGGGAAGTACGAAAATATGTATGATCTACTGTTAAACATGAGTCAACCTTACAAATAAGAGACATTTTCCCTGAAATTCATAGACAAAGATCTCGAGAAAGACTATCAACGTCAACAGCACTATAATTTTAGCTAATTTAAATAAGTAAAATCTTTTATGATCAAATTATAGCAAAATTTAAGTTTTATGTGGATATATTTGACTGAGTTAGTAGTCGTACTCACAATTTACATCTCTTTTCAAATATATAAGTACATAAATATGGACGGAGATTATCCAAATATCAGGTGGGCTGGCTTATCAATTGTGATTTTGTTAATGATTGCCACAATTTAATGTTATCTAAGTCGAAAATATCTTTGGATATAAGAAATTTTAATAATCATGGAAATATGTATATTTAGTATTTTTTTTATATTATATATTAAGTAAATTTGATATCACTCTAAATAACTCCAGTTTAAACTATATGTATGCTTGTAGTTATGATTGAATGCGGGGTTTTAGGGAATCCAACGTTTGGGCAAGTCGATTTGTTTTCAGTTTTTATAATTTTGTTATCATAATAATTGCAAAATTATGATTACTTATAAAATAAAATATGATAAATTCAGTAATCACAGGACTAATTGCAAGTCTTTCTTTTTTAAGTTACTGCCAAAAGACGTTATTTTGGACTTACGTTATTTGCATGGTGTTTCTTATCACAAGAACTTGGTTCTGGATTGATGAAAAAATGAGGTTTTACAGGTTCAATATATTCTTCCTCACTACAATATATTTATCATTAAAAATTATATTATAATTTCTTTTCAATTCATTACAAGTTTTTTATTTTTATTTTATATAAAAATTAAACTAGTTTTACCTTTATTTACATCTTTTCGAGGCAAATGGTGATAAAAGAGAGGGAAAAGTTCAAAAGAAAATAAAATTAAAAGTAGATGTTGTAAATGTTCCAAAATCTTATTACAACACATCACGATGGCATTCAAAACCCCAAAACCCTTTCAGTAGTTTGATTGAGTTTTTGATTGATAAAAGTAGACTATTAAGGCATACTTTATTAGGGTTATAATAGGGTTTATGTAGGGGTTTTATGTTTAGATATTAGTAATTTAAGTGAGTATAACAAGCGAGTTTTTAAAATATTTCACACAAACATAAGCTTAGAGTCATGTGGCAGTTCTCTGAATTTTATCTTTCTAAGTTGATGTTTGATTGTTTCTATTGTTTGTTAATTCTCTTAGCTTGGCTTGATAATAGTTGAGTATGCAAGTTCTCTGAGACCTCCATTTATTTTATTTTTATCGAGATATTGTTTGATTCTCTGCTTAGAATCTCTCACACCTCTGCAACTAAAGTAATCGTTTCTTGGCATATCGCTCTCTATTATTATAACTGCTAGAGCCCAGATATCCCATTAAGTATCTCCATCTCTCCAATCCTCTCTCTCTGGGAAATATCCAGGAGTGCCGTATACATTTCCTTATGCAGAGGCTTGCAATCTTTGAGCTCTATTGAAGTCAATAATATAAACTCTAAGAGGCTGAAAGTTCATCATGATATTCTCTGGCTTTAAGTCTCTATGAACATAACCAAGCTTGTAAAGCTCTTCAATACCCTCAACTATCTGCTATACAATCTAGCTAATTTATCTCGGACATCTATTGTCAGATAAGAATTCTCTGTAAGTCATTTCAAGTAAAGGAAGCCTAAAGGCTACATGATCTTTACCAAGCAAAATAGCATCAAGCCAGATGATAAGCCTGCACTCATTTAACTTTGCCTTTTAAAGAGCATAATACTCATTAGCAAATTACATTTGGAACTTGTCATCAGCAAGGAAGTAATTGAAAGGATATATCTTGTAAGCATATTAGTCATCAGTAATGACTCTCTTCTCTATTTTATCTTCAAGAGTGAGGTAGCTTTCTAGGCAAGAATCTAAGTCAATAATTTTTAATATAGAATCTTCATTGCCTCTATTATAACCAGATTTTATTGATCTCAGAGACTGGAAAGTTCTTGACTGCTTTCTCATTTTAACTTACTTCTAGACTTCAACTCTAAGAGACAACTGGGTTTCTTGATCTTCTCTTTTAGAGGAATCCATTCCCTGTAGGTTCATGAATAAAGACAAAACTTTAATTGTGCTTTTTCTTTAAGTGTATGAGAATATGGCTTCTCACAGAACTCACAGACATACTTCCCATCTTCCTTTTAATGCTTGAGATATAACCTTGGCATATCGTGGTGTATATCTCTCAAGTGTCTCTTATAAGTTGACTTGTAAGGGAAAAGTTTATTGCATTCTTTGAATTAATAGTCAAATTTGGCTGGTATTTATTAATACTGTATGGCGGGTTGTTTAACCTCCTCCTCAATTTACACAGCTTCTATGATAACCTCATGCTTAACTTATATTTAAATCTCAAAGGTAGACTGGTCAAAGTTGTCATAAGTAGGCTCCCAATGAGTACAAGCGTCTCTGGTCTCTACTGCTGGAATGATAACTTTTATTGGCTTGATCCAAGTAATGCCGCTCTTCTTAACAGGTTAGAGCTCATTTTAGTCTGCTGATATATTTTATTATAATAATGATAAAATTTACCAAAATAAACTATTATAGTAGAGTATAAGACACTCTGGTAGATTCTTTGCTGAGAGGAAAGAAAATTAATTAATCATAAAAAACTCTAAGTTGACATATTTTATGAGAATTTTATACATTTTAGTAAATTAAAATACTCCTAATGAAGTTTTGTTTCTCTAGGAGGTCCTCCAAATCAAGTTTAAACTTAATTTAGAGGTAAAGTTATTAAACATTTTTAAAAAAAATATGCTCCAAATTAAGTTTGAACCTTAAAATTTAACTCCTAATAAAGTTCGAACTTAATTTGGAGGACCTCCTAAAATAATTAAACATTATTAGAAGAAATTTAATGGAGAAAGTTTGATAAAAATGGAAATCAATCTGTAAAACTTGGAGCAAGTTTTTCAATGCTTCTCCTCATATCTTTTCAAGGTTGACCTCCAGTAGGACATCCCTATTTAGTAGTAAGATTTAATAAACTTAGAATGGATATCCATAATTTTAAATTTCATTAACATATCTAGAAAGAGGAACCAAGATGAAGTCTATGAATGATGCAATGAAGAGAATTTAATCTCAAGATTTAATAGGAAAATTTCGAAGTAAAGAGGCTTTATAGATATTTGGTATAGCAAGGTAAGTTCTTAAGTAAGATTAATAAATCTATTATAGTTGGATTGTTCTTGCCAACCTAGGAAGGAATTAAAATCTCATTCTTAAAAGCCTTAATGAGTGAAGAGAAAAGAGCTTTTAAGTCTAATGAAATTAGGATGATAGAGATACCTAACTACCCTGAAATATCAGTGACAAACCTATATGACGATGCTATGAGTGATCCGAACGTAGCTCTCTACCTTCCATCAAAGCTACAGCTCACTAATAAGTTACCAGAGAGAAACTTCTTCTTTGGTGTTCTTGGAACTCTGAAACCTGAGTACTTAAATGAAGTTATTTAAGAAGCTCATAAGAAACGCTTTAGCATCTCTTCTGAAGAAAAAGAGAAGCTAGGTATTAAAATAAGTGACACCTGGCTGTAGGAACCACAAAAGCATCCTTTCATATCAAGTAAGGCTAGTCTTCTAACTTTATAGAAAAACCTGGTACTGCTATATACTTGATGAAAGAGCGCAGCAAATTAAACAGAGAAAGAAAGTCGTAGACAATTTATGAGGTGAGCAAGAGGCTTTATAAAGATGTCTAAAAACCAGATGAAATGAACATAAATGCAGGATCTGGCACTAAGAGAAGAAACATAGGCCCAAGCAAGCCTTAAGAGGAAGAAAATAAAAAGAAGCCAAATCCCTTTACGGCCAAATTTTATATGTGAACTTATTCATTCGTTTAAATCTAATACTTATTTATAAACACAAATCTACCTTCTCTTGCGCATACTTTAGATATATCATCGCTGACTCTCTTAGCAGCAATCTTAATAAAATCTACTGTATCTATCTTAAAATCGTGCATCAAGTGATAGAAAAGAAATTTCTTATAATGACCTTTCAATAACCCCCAATATAATTAAATTCCATTGAACGAAAGGCGGTAAGGAACATTAAATACAGGTGTTATATTTAGCCTTTCATATTCCTTACTTGAGTCATTAGTCATATGAACTGACAAGTTATCAACGAATAGAATAATCTCTTAGTCAGCGTACTTATCTCTGAGTTATTGCAAGAACTTAATATATTAGTCAGTATTTATAGAACGAGGGTGAATAACATAAGTCTCGAGGCCACTATCTTCACTTATTCCACCAAGAATAGCATGAGTTTACACCTTAAAATTTTAGTCATAAACTTCAATATTACTATACCTCTTATACCAAGACCTTGATATAAAGGTATTAAATATAAATACAGCTTCATCAGCGTGTATAAACTATATATTATGCTCTTAAAACCTCTGCATTTAATCGAATATACAATTTAAATTAGCCTTATAAAATGGAACATTAAAGTCAATCACTCTCTTAATGCGATTGACTGTCTTGTAAGATATTCCATTCTTTTTATATATGTTAGCTATCGATTAAGCAGATATGTGAAGCTCAGGAAAATGGCGATGAAACATCACAACCCTCTAGGCTAGAGAGAAATGAGCCCAGTATTTAAGAGTCTTATCATGAATAAGATAGTCAATATGATGCTGCTAAAATTTTAAGGGTCTCTTAGACTTAGAATTAAGATGCTATCTCTCTAAAATAAATGCTAATAGACAGTGAGACCCAGTTGCTGGAGATTTATGGAGTAGCCTTACTATAGATGTATAATTCAGAACAGGCTTGAGTCATTCACTATATCATCACATCCATATCGCAACTTAAACAATAAATCTATATACTCACTGTCATAAACTGACCCCAAACCTCGCATATACTCACTTAAATTACTAATATTTAAACATTAAACCCCTACATAAACCCTATTAAAACCTTAATAATGTATGCACTAATAGTCTACTTTTATCAATCAAAAACTCAATCAAACTACTGAAAGGGTTTTGGGGTTTTGATTATTATAACTGAAAACGAGGATGTTCTCTTTTTCAATGATCAAATCGATAACATCTTTGATAAATATTTTCATATAATGCTTTTAAGTATATAAGATATAAACATCCATCTCAATATAAAAAGTCATTTTATCAACTTATATATAATACAATAATTAAAATCCCATCTTTGACAATGAAAAGGTAGAGATCTCAAAGTCAGATTAAGAAAATATGGAGGCTATCAAGAACGAGCATAAATAAAAAATCAAGGAATCACTAAGAGAAACAAGGTACAAAATCGATAGAAAAAAGACACTTCAAGTTGTGGATACAGACGAGAATAGCATGACAAGCTTCAATAGCATTTGGGATTACATAATCACGCATACTAAGAAAAAGATAAATAGGAATTCGTTTTCAAATAGAAACAGTTTTATGAGGAATGAACTTTAGGACATAGATTGAAATTATTTATCAAGTTAAATAAAATTACTGATTATTAATAATTTTAGATGAAAGAGCCAATGGAGCTTATTTTACTTTTGAAAATTTTCAAGATTTGGAAGATGTTAAGAAGAAAAAGCTATAAGTTTTTACCAGTACTATAAATTCTGGTCCTAAAACTTATGTTATGACTACAATTAGGGATATGTCATTTTGGCTTGAATAAACTATTCAATCAATAATTTCATATGACATTCGTAATTTCTATGAATTTTTACTAGAAGGAAAAGAACATGTCATGCATGAAGACAATCGCTTTCGCATCTGCAGCTCATGAGTTTAGAAACCCCCTTAACGCCATAATTTCCTCTCTAGACTTACTAGACAACTATATAACACAAGAAAGAGCCAGATAATTCTTGATTACAGCTAAAGTATCATCAAATCTCATGCTATATCTTGTGAACGACATTCTTGATTTCTCTCAAATTGAAGCTAATAACTTCATTCTAAATATTTAGCAGACGCAGATCAAGGATTGCATGGAAGAAATAGTTTCTATATTGGAGTTTAAAGCCAATTCTAAGAATATTGAGTTAAGTTATTAGATAAAAGAGGAAGCAGGAGTTCCTGAGGAATTTGCGTGTGATGCTAACAGAATGAAGTAAATCTTGATCAATTTAGTGTCAAATGGGATAAAATACACTCTTGAGGGATACGTCAAGATAATTGTCAAATATGATTCAATTTAATTCATGTTTTCTTTAAATACTTAATAAAAGCCTAGTTTCATTTAACTCTAATTCTAGATTAAAATCTTATTGATAAAACATCTTATTTAATAAGGAAATTTTTGATTATCCCACTAACATGATCCTATTCAAGGTGAAAGACACAGGCGTAGGCATATGCGAAGAGTAACACGCCAAATTATTCTCAGCTTTCACAAAAATAATGAAGAACAGAGATTTAAACAAGGAGGGTTGTGGGTTAGGTCTCCAAGTAAGCAAAAATCTAGCAAATGCTATGGGAGGTAATATAGAATTTAAGTCAATGGTTAACAGGGGATCTACATTCACACTCTCTCTCCCTTATCACAAAGATATGGAGGAGTTCAATGCAGAATCTCAAATAGAGTTCAGAAGAGCAAAAAGTTGCTTATAAATTGATTAAATTACAATACTAATTTATTTTTATTTTTTTAAATTTACAAAGTAACTTTACAACATTTCGGAATAAACTTGAAATAAAAAAATAAAACTAACACGACTCATTCAATTTATCTCCTTCTTACTAGGTAAATTTCTATTAATAGAATTAATTTACTTGGTCAAGTAAATTGGAATAACAAATTTAGAAACTTTAATACTTGCCAATTCAATTTCTATAAATATTTTTATATCAATATATTTACTAAGACAGCAGTTTTCAATACGAGGCCTACGACGACTTAGATAACACCACAAAGAACAAAAACTAAATTCCAAATTTGTTCAGTATGTATGTCTAAGATGATCCATAAATAAAGTCAGTATGCGTTGAAGAAAAAGTTTTTAATAGTAAAATTAATCAATTTAGAAGTATCAATGATGTCTAGAAAAATTGTTTATAAGAGTCACTGGATTTGCAAAATAGCAATAAAACCAAATTAGAATAGATTTAGAAAGTTGTTGTTGATGATGATCTTGAGAAATTTAACTTAAAATGTAAAAAATAGCATAAAATTATAAAATTAAGGGGTGACATTAATTTTTCAGTAGATAAATTCATTATATTATTAATCAGAGAGTCATGAAATAGCATAAATAGGAGTATATAATTCTACTGATTTCTATGGAAATAATTTTACAGAAAGAGAATTGATTAATCAGGAAAAAGATGACAGCAAAGTTAGATATAAACTAAATGAGATTTTTTATTTATCAAATCTTTTATTAAATATACAATTCAAAAATGAGATAAGCAATGACGATCGAAAATTTAAATATAGATCTTAGATAGTATCAGCTACTACTAATATATCTTCTTAAAGATAGTTACATCAGAAACCAGAACGACACAAAAATCTCATGAATTTTCCTTATATTTTTAAGAATTAATATTTATGATTGAATTTAAAATCAATTCCAGCTCAATCCCAGAACATTTATAGAACAATAATAAAATCATCATGTGAGCTCAAAATTTAAAGATTAAAAGAAAGAAACATAATAATTGTGTAAATGCCCCGAAGTGCTAATAGTAGACGACGAGCCCTTCAATTTGATAGCTCTCGAAGGCATTTTAGAGATTTCAGGAGTGACCAAAGTAGAGAAGGCTTTCAATGGGAAAGACGGGCTGAATAAGTACTTAAATCTCAAAGAATCGTAATAATATAAGTGCACAGCTTCAAATCATGAAGAAAATGCAGTTAAAATGGTTTTTAGTGACTTTAATATGCCTATTATGAATGGCCTGTAAATGACTAAATAAATCATTAAAAAACAAATTTAAAAATAATCAAATGAATTATTGCAATATATTTATTTTATCATCTAGTCTGAAAGTTATTAGAGATAGAAACTATAAAACAATTAAGCAGTACTTGTTCTTCTAATAATTCAAATTATTTATATTTATATGTTCTGATATCTGGAGACGTGTTTTCAGGTGAGCAGTGCATAGAAGTAAATCAAATATTTGATCATATAATAACTAAGCCTATAAGCAGCAATAAGGTTAAAGAATTAGTAAATTAATATATAAACAACTATTGACCAAAAATATAGCCACATTCTATTAAATTTAAATTTAATTTCTTTAGAGTTTTAATTCAACTTGCATAAAAAACAATAAAAAAGGATAAGAATTTTTTTTAAAAGAAATTAGGAATTCCAAATTAAAAATTTTTAGATATAATTTGTCAATTATTTAAATTTATTGGAGTAATTTTTAAGGAAAATTAGGAAAAACGCTTAAAAGCTTTTTATTAAATATCTAGCTTTCAAATATTTGTGATAGTTTTATAGTTAGTTAAAATTTTTTAACAACTTATGTAAAGTTAAAGGATTTAAGTTAAGAAGAGTTTACTATATTTGCTTAACTTTTCGTATTAGTCTTATCTAATTATATGTAAGGAAATATAAATTTATATTGATATTTTCAATCAGATTTTATCGAGAATTATTCTTCATGAATCAATTATTATAATTAGTTTGAAAGGAAAATTTATTAATTATTTCAAATTTCTTTTACTATATTAGAATAAAAAAATATTTTTAATCTAATTTTGATTAAAATTAATTAATTTCATAGTTTTAAAAGCAAGTCTTTCTTAAAAAATTTATTCTGTAACTTATTCATATTTAATTATTCAAGTGATAATCAAGTTAATTTGTTTATTGATTAATTATCCATCCATCTAAATCCCAGAACCTCTATTATATCGCTAATCAGTATACCCAAAAATTCTCTCTCCAGCACTGTTATAGCCCATCGATTATATTATCCCAGCTGTATTTTGATTTAGAAAGCTTTTTCGCTCTTTTTCAGTCATTTTTATTTCATAAGGATTAAGAATTGTTATATTTTCATTAAAATAATCATCATGTTCGGCTTAACGTAACCACCTGCTGAATAATCTATAGGATCTACCTATTCGTTTCACTTGCAAGACGTTAAAAACTGTGAAAATATGTTAGCAAATCAGGTTGAAGGAGTGATAGTAATCGCAGTTGCAGTAGCATTCAGCTAGTAGCTGATTTTAATTAACGTATGGTGGTATGTACAAAGGTTTTTAGTCACTTTTAGTTGGGGTTGAGGGGTTACTTATAGCTTAGACACTGGGTTGTGAGTGAGACTCTGAAGTTGAATGATTTGAGCTTAGTGTAGCCTAGTTGAAAATAAGTTTCACTTTGAATTCGGCCCACATAGGAGATATCCATTCTTTCACTATGTAATCTCCACTGTAGCCATTCTCAAAAGTTCTTTGAAATGATATCAATCTCCCTTAATGACTAAGCATAAATTGATAGAGCATATGCTCATAGGCAAACTTAGTGAACATAGTATTTAATTATCTTAACATGGGATGGTGGGTGATTTGTTTAAACGATCCTTATTGAGCAGTTTACTAGCATCTCTATTCTATCTTGCTATCTACATCTTCTATCAATTTTATCAATTCAATTAGAGTAGCTTTACAGTATAGATTTGAAGTTATTAAATGATGAACTGCTTCTGCTCTAGCCAGACAATGTATATCACAAGAGAAGATTTGTCTTTAAATAAAAGCAGAAGCCCATTTGTCTTTAGTCTGGAAAATTTGTTTCAACTTAATTAACATTTCTGGCTCAAGTACTTCTTATCCAATACTAAAGATAATTTCTTGAAGTTTAAGAAAGTTATCTGGGTCATCTGTAAAAACCACATCTTTCAAATGATTATAGATTTGCTTGGTTGATAATTCTTTTTTTGAAGATAGTTGAGAGAAGTTAATCTATAGCTATCTTTTAATGCTATTTTAGCAAAGTAAAATTTACTTAGTTTTCATACTAAATGTTCTATCCACAGCTTCATTTAGACATTAGTCGTAGGGATTAATGACAGTTGTTGGATAAATTTTCCCTCTTAACTCATGTTTACTAAATTCCATAAATCTTTTGAGGATCCATCTAATGCTTCTTACATCAGGTATTTTTATGAGTCCAAACCCAAATAAAACATTTTTGCCTTCATTGTTTATGCCACTTAGCAGTACTAAATTCATTTCTAATGCATTGTCAATCTTTGTTGAGCCATCTGCGGAAGGCTGTCCATTGTTTTACTTCCCATTACTTGTGTTATTAACACTTTAAAATCTGTCGATTAAAGGTTCTAAGATTCCACTTCGATGTTTGATTGTTGAATCTATGAATAGGACCTCATGAAATCTATGATAGTTCTATCGCATGTTTTAAAACTATAGGAAAATATTTTGTATATGTTCAAGTTTAAGCTGTGTGGTTGGTAATTTCTATTTATCCTCCTCTAACTCGTAAGCATATCTTAAGTTAACTGGCGGAGGAGGCAACTACTATTGCTACTCATCTTATAAAGTTTAGGTTTAGTCTCCTTCTGTTCTATCTTTAGACTACTAGAATCTTCCAGCAATATTTGATGAGCTTTAGTTATAGCTATTCAACATCTCAAAGAGCTACTCATATTCAGTTTCTGAATCTTTGATTCCTTTATTAGCATCCTACCCCAACAAGCACTCCCCATGAACTTTCTTGATATTCCTGACTAAATTATAGATATCCTAATACCTTATCTTCACTCCAAACTTCTTATTTACGCATTACATCATATTACTCACAGTCAATCTGCACTTAACATAGAGTTTAAGTTCATTCTCTATCTGCTTATTTTGGATTATGTGCTTATCTTTTATTTCTATGGGGTGATTGTGATGCATTCGAAGTGTTCATGAGCGAAGGTAAGACATCCTGTCTTGCACCCACTTGAACTTTACTAGGACTGGGCAGTCTGTGAGTTACTGGGTTTTCAGGGTGATGCCTTGATTTATGGGCTTTTTAGACATTCCCGCACCTTTGAAACATCTGAGAGAGAACATCAGGGTAAACCTAACTCATTTATATGATATAAAATTAATTATTTTTATAATTTTTGCAATAAATATAATAAATTAAAATTAATGAGTAAAAAAAGTAGTCTATTCATATTACAATTATAAACTAAGTTTAAATCCTGATTCACTCTTTCTGGTATTGCCTTTCTTAAATTAAATCTTCAAGGCCAATCCCAATTCATTATATTTTTCAAGTGCTTCATCCATAGTCAAAGCATCCATTGGAAAATGAGAGAAATCCACACACCATTCTGGTTTCAAGTTTAACTATTACTAAATATGAAAATAATGAAATTTAATCATAATAAAATTTGAAATTATTGAAATATAAGTGACTTAGCAATAACTCTGATGGGCATGTGCATACTCTTCATAGTAATTTTTGCGTTTTTTCTTCCTAAAAAATGACATTCTCCCGCTTGGATTTTCATTCTACGGATTCAGCAGCTGCTAGTGTGGCATGTTAACATATGGATTGTTACTTTGCCCCAAAACCCCTCCTGGATGGCTGCCATTTTACTGCTAAGAATGAGTCTCTGAAGAGTAATCTTGTGAAGAACTGTTGTTTTGAAAGGTGTCATCCCTATTAGTACTGGAAGTGTTGTCATAACGGGTTAGTGCAGGATCGTTGCTTCTATCATCATTATTAGAGTCCATACTATCATCTTCCGAGTCTTATTGCTTTATTTTTGGTTTAACTGTTCTCTATTTCTGATTGGAGACATCTTTCATTTCTTGGTCTTCATCTGAATTAGGCTCGTTCTTCACACACACTTAAGAATAACTGAGGGCATTCGATAGGTAACTACTTTCTTAGTTATTGTATGACTTAGGTTTTTGAAGCTTTTTAGGGGGTCTACCTCTCTGTCCTGGTTAGTATTTCTACCCTGATGAATAGTAAGCATTATTTTTCCCTGAATTGTGATTGTTGTGGTAGGAGCTGCCTGGCTATGAGTTTTAGGAGGAGTTGTTTGAGTTATCGGAGGATGAAGAGGAAGACAAGGAGTCACTGATTAAATCGTCAATGTCAACCACCATTGCTTCTTCGTCGTTGTAGTTGCTATTTTGACAAGGGTATTCTTGCTTTATCATGTTAATGAAAGTTTAAAAATAATTTGAAGGTATGATATGATAAAAATAGTTCTAATAATTTATAATTACTTAAATTAAATTAATATTTAATTTAAATAAAAAAACTTTCTACCTCTAAATAAATTACAATTAAAAACCTTTTAAGAATAATTACACCAAAATTTATCAATATAAAATAAAAGAATATCTCAAATATATTTAAATGTTCAATACATCCAGAATAATGAATATAATCATAAATAAATCTAATCTTAAATATTGGAAGCTGAAATCTGCCAATCTGTCATCGATGCATTTATGGATATTTAAAATTTATATATATTTTTGATAAATCGAAATTTTTATATAAATTATTTCAATTTAAAATTTAATTTTAACTATATCAGTTATTGAAATTTTAACTATAATGTCAGCGATAACTAATCCTACAACGAGTGATTCATAACAATAGAATTTTAAATTCAAAGCATCATAAGCTAAGTCATAAAAAAATTCAAATAAAATAGGTAAGTTTAATATCGTCTGATACTTTATCTTATCTTATATTTAAAAAAATTAAGAAAACATTGATATTAACTTATTAAATTTCATTTAGAAAGACAGTTAATGAGGACTCTTAATTAAAGTAATGAGGATAATATGATGAATAGTAACAGTAGTAACAGTAGTGAAGACATTGACATGGAAGATATTCCAATGTCTTCCTCTGCAACCAACACCGATGATACCGTCAAATTATCACAGCAATTATAGCAATTTATCAATACAGACACATCATGCAACACATATATGGGCACTAATTTAGAGAGCACAAATATTAATGACCATAGTGTTTAGTTGTACCCCAAAAACGATACTAATGCAAATGAAAGTAATGGCATTAAACAATAGAAATCAAAAAAGTAGTGCACAAATTAAAGGAAACACTAAAAGGTCTAAGACAACGAGAAAACTATCAAAGAACTTCTTTAAAATAAAACTTCTTCTTAAATGACTGACTCAAAGGATCGAAGCATTTGTTCATGTAAAAGCTCAACATCAGCAGACGGAACTTGTGATTGTAGCCATGGTTCTTAAAGTAAATGTTGTAAAAAGTAGTCCTCATCGTAGAAAAATGGTCTTGATGGAAGTAGCTCTGAATTTCCAGTAGATGTTTTAAACCCAAAAGAATGTACGATAGCAAATTACTGCTCAGATTTTGGGAAATAAAAACTGCAATATGATTAAGAAGACGAGTAAGAGATGATTAATGGAGGCATTAACGGTTAGCTAAATCACATTGAAGATCATGAAATGATAAAGAAAAGACTTCTGGATTTAGTTTCAAGAGGATAGCAAGAAGCTGAGCAAGAGCAATAGAAAACAATAATGAATACTCTTCACAAAGCCAAAGATGACGAGGAGATGTATGACAAGCCATTCTTACAGGAAGCTTAAAATACAGTCAACACTTAAATGGAGAGACCACCAGTAAAAACTATTAATCCATAGACAGATGACTTTATGTTTATGTGCTTAGATATTGATTTTTATATAGACAAACCTCCAAGTAAGTTTGAATCTTATTTTTTATGTAGTTTTTAGGAAACATAAAGGGAACTGATCCAGACACAGAAAGTACAATCATAAGGTTATATGGAGTCAATAATGATGGAAACTCAATAGTTTTGCATGTTCATAATTTTAAACCCTACTTTTTCATTCAACTTAGTTACAATCAATATATAGATTAATCTCATTTACCTGAACTCAAGAGATTTTTAAATGTAAGTTTAATAGTTATTTAAAATTGTTTTTTAGAGCAAACTTCCAAATAGTTAAGGAGTAGTAGATTTAGAATTAATGGAAAGGCAATCCATTTAAAACTATAATGATAAAGTTCAAAAGTTTGTTAAAGTTTACACTATCTTACCAAAATATGTAAATACTCTGAGAAGTTTCGTAGAGAAAGGGCTTTAATTTAATGGTGTATCTTTTTGGACTACAACATTTGAGTCAAACTTACCCCATGCTTTGAGATTTATGATTGATAACCAAATTGTTGGAATGTCTTGGATTAAAATGGAGAAAGGCTCATATGCATTAAGAAACGCTAAGAAGTTCAAAACAGTCTGCTAAATAGAACTCGATGTTTCAAATTGTAAAACTATGAAGTGTTTCAAATCGTGCGAAGGAGAGTTTGGCAGAATAGCTCCCTTAAGAATACTTTCATTTGATATTGAATGCTAGGCAGAAAAAGGAAAGTTTCCAAGTCATGAAAGAGACTAAATTATTCAAATTGCAAACATTTGCTAAATAACAGGAGAAGCAGAGCCATTTATAAGAAATGTGTTCACACTTAAAAATTGTGCACCAATTGTTGGCACAAAGGTGTTTTCATTTTCGAAAGAATCAGATTTACTTCATGCTTGGAGAGAGTTTGTGAGAGTCCTAGATCCTGATATTCTTACTGGCTATAATATAGTCAATTTTGATCTACCCTACATCATTGGTAGAGCTGAGGCACTAAAACTAGCTGATTATCCAAAATTTAGCAGAATAAAAGACACCTTTACAAAAGTTAAAGATTCAACATTCACTTCAAAAACTTTGGGTACTAGAGAAACAAAGGATATTAATATAGATGGGCGTATACAGTTTGATATGCTATAGTATATCATCAGAGAGTTCAAATTGAGATCTTATTCACTGAATTCAGTTTCTGCAAAGTTCTTAGGAGAACAGAAGGAGGATGTTTAGCATACAATCATTTCAGAGCTATAAAATTAGAATGAATTTACTAGAAGAAGACTGGCTATTTATTGCATAAAAGATGCTTATCTACCTCTGAGACTAATGTGGAAGCTTGAATGCTTGTTTCACATGACTGAGATATCAAGAGTATGCGGTGTGCCTCTTTCATATCTTTTTACTCGCGGTTAATAAATAAAAGTAGCTTCTTAGCTTTATCGAAAATCTCAGGAGCTTGGCTATTTAATTCCGACAGATAAATCAAACATTTAAGACGGTAAATATGAAGGAGCTGTCGTTATTGAGCCCATCAGAGGATTCTATTAAGATCCTGTAGCCATTTTAGATTTTGCTTCTCTTTATCCATCAATTATGATGGCTCATAATTTATGCTACTCTACTCTTGTGCCTCCCTACAAATTGAAAGATATCGATGTGAGTATGTATGAAAGAACTCCAAATGGAGATTATTTTGTCAAAAAATCAGTTAAAAAAGGAGTCTTACCAATCATTCTCGAAGAATTAATTTAAGCAAGAAGACGAGTAAAAAGTGAGCTTTAAAGAACTACGGATCCCTATGAAATAAAAATTCTTGATTCAAGATAGAATGCATTGAAGACATCAGCTAATAGTGTTTATGGTTTTACTGGAGCTTAAGTTGGTCAATTGCCATGCCTGCCTATATCTTGCAGTGTAACAGCTTATGGTAGAAGAATGCTTGATATGACTAAAAACTTAGTAAAGGAAAAGTTTAGTGTGAAAGAAGGCTACTAATATGATAGTGAAGTGATTTATGGTGACACAGATTCAGTAATGATTAAGTTTGGCTGCAAGACTATTGAAGAGACCATGGTTTTGGGTAAAGAGGCAGCTGAATATGTCACTTCGTTCTTTGCTGATCCAATTAAACTTGAGTTTGAGAAAATTTACTGCCCTTACTTGCTAATGAACAAAAAGAGATATGCTGGCTTGTTGTGGACTAACCCAATTAAATATGACAAGATAGATGCTAAAGGTATTGAAACTGTAAGAAGGGATAATTGTCCATTAGTTAAAGATGTTGTAAATACAGTTCTTAAAAAGATACTTGTTGAGAGAAGCTACGAAGATGCCATTAAGTAAGTATAAAAAATAACATATTAACATACTTTAGTTATTGTAAAGGAGTAATCTCAGATTTACTGTAAAACAGAATAGATTTAAGTTTATTAGTTATTACTCGAGGTCTTGGAAAGAAAGCCAAAAAGATAAATTCAAGTGATGACAAGGAAGTTTATTAAGCTAAGCAAGCCCATGTGGAACTAGCTGAGAAAATGAGAAAAAGAGATGAAGCTTCTGCACCATCAGTTGGAGACAGAATTGCTTTTGTTATGGTGAAAGGAACAAAAGACGCTAAAGGTTATGAAAAATCAGAAGATCCACTCTATGTACTAGACAACAATTTGCCCATCGATTATCAGCACTATTTACAACATTAATTGAAGCAGCCGTTGATAAGAATCTTTGAACCCATTCTTTAAAACCCAGAATAAGTGCTCTTGACAGGTGAACATACAAGATCAATTCATGTACCAAAAGTCACTAACACAGGTCTTGGAAGATTTACCATAGTAAAAAAATCTTGTTTGAGATGCAAAAGTGTAGTTGAATCTGGAGCTCTATGCAAGGATTGCATGCCAGAGATGAAGAAAATCTATATTGAACGAAAACTAGAGCAAATTACTTTTGAAAAAAATTACAATGACCTTTGGATTTAATGCTAGAGGTGCCAAGGCTCATTACATCTAGACATATTATGCTAGAGCAGAGATTGCCCAATTTTCTATAGAAGAGTTAAGGCGGCAAAAAATTTAAAAGAATCAAGAGATATAATTGATAGATTCCCATAATGGTGAATATAATACTTAAAAAATTACTTAAAAAAATGAATCCCTTATTACATTTCAATCAAATTCTCAATTAATGCATATTTTTAATTATCTTATATATTTGCGGAATAAGTTTGAATTCAAATTTAAATAAATTTATCTTACTTTATAAAATGTCTACCTTGCAAGCAAACTCTCACTAACTCAGCGTTGACAAAGAGAATGAACCTCCTTCATCACAAACCCACTCTCAACAATCTTCCTATTCTATGTCAAGCAAAAAGCAAAAACTTCATCCAAGACCAGAATGGGATGAAAACGATATCAAGTCTATTCAAACTCTGAAATAATCTGCAAAGAAGCTGAAACTACACGTCGATGTTTTTAATTAAATTAATTGTGATGAGAAGTAGACCAATTCATTCATGTAGGATTCATCATCATAAAGGACATCCAAAGCTAAAAATTTACTTGTTTAGGAATATTGCTGTGGTTTCAATATTACTCCTAAGTTTGATGCCATCAACAACCCTTTTATTAGTAGCATTGCCAATCAGTCAGTTCCTAGTAACAACTAAAATCCTGCTGTTGATGTCAATGATCAGACTTGTTTGGAAGCTGATGAAAATTTGAGTGGCATTGATTAAATTGAGAAGAGGCTTAGCAAAATTAAACTTCACAATGCTATGGACAACTAAGACCCATATGAAGAGAGAAAAGTGACTTAACAAGACTAGTAAGTAGAAATCAAGTCATCGTTAGATGAATCTGAGAAATCTAAGTCTAGACTGATTTAAAGAAATCATAAAAAGGAATAGATGATGACACCAAAGGCGATAACTACCAATCATAACCCATCAGAAGTCACTACCCCTTATATCACCTGCAACAACACTCTTGATGAGTTCAAAACTGACAGTGATAAAAAAGAGAATGTGAGCAGCCCAAATGAATTTGAAGAAGAAGATGATGATTGTGGGGATGAGGATGACAATGAAGCTGAGGACGAAGATGTTGACGATGATGAAGAAGTGAGTGATTTGGAAGATGAAGACGTCGATGAACTTCTGAAGGATGCTTAAAATGAAGATCAGCCTGGTGATGATGACTTCAATCTGAGAGACTACTTGAGGTTTAAACGCCAACTGGAAGCTGAGGAAGAACAGAAGAAAAGGGGACAGATGAGGATTAAAACTGATAGTAAACTCACTGTGACTGGTGTCAAAAGGAGTAGTGATGATAAATTCTATGAGAACTTCAAGAATGGAATATTCAAAAGTGATAGAAGCAGCATTGATAGTGAGGATGATGAGAGTGATGATGATGAGGATTGCTATGATGATATTGCTGCTGCTAAATTTGGCTAAAAGTGATCTACTTGCATTGTAATTCTAATTTCTATTAATTTTATGTTTGTTTTTAAAGTACAAATAATCGATATTTATTGATTTATAGTAGAATTTTACTAATATTTTGAAATAAATTTATTTGACTACCTACATAAATTGCAGCTAATTTTAATGTTAATTTTTAATGTTGATGTTTAGCTTATATTATATAGCTAATTTGCCTCTGTAAATTTGAATGAGCCAATATTATCGAAGGAATAATAAATTTAAATTTTATTTTATTTGAGATTTAAACTTGAGCGGTCCCTAGCGGTTAGTTCCTCTCGAATTGATAAAGTGATTTGAGATTCTCTCTAAAACCCTTAATTTTGAGAATAAATATTATAAACCTAGCAGATCAGAACAAACCTAGATCCACCCCTAAAACACATAAATCCCACTTCAAACTACATGAATCCACCATGGGGAGGTAGCGCACACTCAGAGCAATGTTATTCAGGGAAAGTCATGAAGTTTATTACAAATTTTGGCATGGTAACGTGATGTGAAATGCTGATTGGTGAAGTCAGACATATTTGCGAATTAATGATTTATATGGAAAATTAAGTGAGATTGGGCGAAAAGTGGAGATAAGGAGATTATGTGAAATTTAAGACTTTAAGAGAAAATATATAGATATATGCTAAGCTACACTCATAGAGCAACTTCTTGGGAGTCACTACTTGAATCTGCTCATTCATTTCTTGGCTGATCTCTTGCCACCCTTTTTGGCTCCACCCTTCTTGGCACCGGCAGCTTATCAATATATCTTTATAAGAGTATTTAGAGTAAGGCATTTTACCAATTAATTAGCCTTTCTTCTTGGGGTCTTTGACTTGGGTGCACCTCCGTTGGATTGGGCAGCAGCTGGGGCCTTCTTGATGTTCTTTGACTTCTTGGCACCTCCAGCACTCTTTCTAGCACCAGCTTTGTTTGATTTCTTTGAGACTTGTCCTTTTGCTAAAGAGAATAAGATAAGATATTCATTTAAAATTAATAAAACTTCTCAATTATAAGCATGATGAAAAAGCACTTTAATAAATTTTAACAATATTTGCTTGAATAAGTCGTCGGGTTTTGGATATGGTTCACCTTCCTGAATTAACTCCAAACCATAAAAAATTATCAATTTTAGCAGATATTCTTTGGAAATAGCTATAATGTTAAAATATACCAGAACTGATGTAAGTCACCCCAGTATGCCACCGACTGAGCAACAAGAGATCACTCTCCCATCGCATTAACCAAAAGTATTAATTAAAAAATATTCTTTTAAGAGTTTTCTTTATTAGAATAAATGTTGATTGGCAAGTTCCTGAGTCCTCAATCAGAAACCGCACATCGCCCTCTCTCAACTCTCCCCTCGTTGTGAGGTCATAGTCAATGAGAGAACAGTGTGAGACTTGTGGTGGGTGGCGGGAACCATATCCATATTTTCATAAATTTAACAACTATATATTCGCACTTACCCATTGTGTATATGTTTGTTCTTATCAGTTAAGTTCTTTAAAAGTTATATTATAATTTTATGCGAAAATCCAATATTTATACCCCTAAATCTCATTAAATTATAATAATTATCACACAACGGATGGTCAGTATTCAATCTCCGCTCTCTCTTTTAGTTTATATGTTATATTACTTATAAAAATATTCATAATTTTAAACAAATATGAAGCAAAAGATTAGAACGAAAATTATAATGATAACAAATCCTAATTATCAACTGAAATATTAATTTAATAATTTTTTCATTCTCTCTCTTCGCTCAGAAGTCCCATATTTTCTCAGAGGACCTCAGATATGTCTGGGAATGATGTGTGGACTCATAATGAGGTGTCTAGAGTGTAACAGATATTAAAAGTTTAACACAAAATAATCATGATGTCTTTAATCTTATTCCTAATAAAGTTTGTGTTTTCGGGCGAAAGTTTATCTTCTTTTATTTTATTTACCTATCTCAAATCAATTAAAGCTTCTGATATCACGAATAAAAATGGCAAACCAAAAAGAAAATGTATAGAACAATTTATGAGATAAGATTGTTAAAATAAGAGCAAAAGAATTGGGATTATTACAAATTTATAAATCTAAAATCTTATCAATAATGGAAAATCAACAAGCCGTTCCCTCTCCAACAGAGTCAAAGCAAAATAAATACGAAAGACTATTCGTTGAGCTACAATAAGCTCTGCTAGAGAAAGGGGGAGACTCAACCTCTGAGTAAGTCAAGTAGAAAACTTTAAGCGAAGTAGTCTCAAGAAATTTCAAGGATTTCAACTTTGTGGGATTCTATGATCTTAAGGAGGGAGATAACACGAAATTATACATTGGAGAATTCGTTAGTGAACTTGTCTTCCCTTGTGGAGAAATAAAAATGGGGAAAGGGCAATCTTTTTAAATATTAATCAATAACTCTGCTTGTTATTGAATCCCAATGCCCCTAATATTAAATATGCTTAATAATTGAATGTGGTCAGTGTGCATCAGAGCAAAGAGTAATGATTGCTAAAAATGTTAAAGAGCTAGAAAACTATATAGCATGCGACGACGACACTCAATCAGAAATAGTGCTTCCTTGTTTTGTGACAAATGAAAGCGGAGAGAGAAAGCTGAGAACTGTCCTTGATATTGACAGTCCAAATCTTGCTACATTCGATGAGGAGGATTAATAGGGTCTTGAAAGACTAATCTCATTAGTATACCCTTGAAACATAAAGTCATGATTTAAATTATGGAGTGAATATCGTATGTTAAGTTAAGTGTTATAATCATCGTGAATTTACGTCATTCTTATATCTAAATTTTTAAAACTTAAAGACTTAAATTATTCCTTTAAATTATTGATAAATTATAAATAATAGATAAGTTCTTATTTGATTGGTTAAGTAAAGTAATTAAATTGGGTGAATTATAGCATTTAATTAATAATTAATTATTAGTAAATAAAATGATCATTCCTGTTAGATGCTTCACCTGTGGCAAAGTGAGTTCACAAAACATTTAACTCTAAATTTATGTTAAACTTTTCTGTTTCTAGGTTGTTGGCAACAAGTGGAACAAGTACCTTGACTTGCTTGAGCAAGATGGTTGCACTCCTTGGTAAGTTCAATTTTAAGTTTTACATTTTAAGAAATTACATAAAGAAACAAATTTTCAATGCTAATTCGCTTAATGCTCAATGAACTAATCTTTTTACTATAGCAAGGCACTAGATGAGCTCGGATTGAAGAGATACTGCTGCAGAAGAATATAAAAGATATCTAAATTTGCAACACCTAAACATTTGAGAATAATTTATGAATTAAATTTTAACTTTAAGTGAATGGTCCTCACCCATGTTGATTTGATATCAAAACTCTTGAACTACAACAGTAATTTTAATATCACATAATTTATACAATTTTTAGTCTATGAACATGAGAGAGATTGAGCTATGAGTAGAGGAAGAGTTTATATATTAAACTTTGTGTGTCTCTTTATACTTTGGCTATTTGTGATTGAAATTTAGTATGATATAGATGAAAATTTGATGCAATCTACTTAATTAACCTTGATATTTCTTAATTTATTGTCTTAAAACTTAAAATGTCACTTTTACTTATTCAAAATCTCATTCATTGATTTCTAAACTCATTTTTAGTAATTAAACTCAGTCTTAATAATCACCCTATTTAAATAACTCTCTATGCCTTGCTTTTACTATTAAAATAATTTTACATCCTATTAATTTCACTTAATTATATAAACTTTTAAATGAGTTCAAACTTTTTAAATTGTTCGAGTCTATTCGGAAACGGAAGCAACAGCAACAAAGTGAAAAAGTCTGCACTTTTCAATTAACCAGAGAATAGTAATTACAACACAAATGCATTGTAAAGTCAAAGCTAGGGAGTGGGGCAAAACAATGGGTTTATGTTTGGAAATAATACCAATGTTTCGCCATTTAATAATGCAGGAAATAATAGTAATAATCCATATAATAATCTTGGCACACTCACTGATTCGTTTTCAGCTGCTTCAAATGCCTCTAAGAAAAGCAGGTAATCTCATCTAAAAAATAAGTCTACTCTATAATATATTAAACATTATATACTTGTGTGAATTGATGATGAATTTTATAAATGAGCAGTAGTTATTTGCTGTGTAAAATAGGAGAAGTAGAGCGAGTGTAGTTAATACTTTAATATTGAACAGCAGATCTAATCAGAGTCAAAATACCTCGATGATTACTGATATGCGCTAGAATACTTTCATATAGAATAACATCACTATTATTGTTCAAATCTAAAGCATTTCATAAAGTCATAAGCCCCCGCCCTCATCTTTTTAGCATGAATAATTTTTAATTAATAACATGAACAAATCATATGGGAGTAATCAGATGAAAGCAATGCATAAGCAACTCCAATAATATCAAAGTAATAACAATGGCAAGAGTCCAGTGTTAAAATTTGACAATTAATTTTTAGACGATGATGCAGTATTGAATGATGGAGATGAAATTTTTGAATTTAGCTAGCAGCCACCGAGAATAAGTATTGATAGTAACGGGATAATTGGCTAAAAATAGCATGCTAGATAGAACATAAATGAGGAGGAATTTTAATTAGATGAGGAGAGAAAAGATGAAAAATTAGATTATCAAAATAACTCAATAGACGACCACAGGATAGACTCAAAGAAGAGATTGGCAGAAAAAAAAGGTTTTTCAAAAGGCGATATATTAAGCAGTAATACTAGTAATGATTCACGAAACGCAAGTGATTCAGATGGAGGTAGCATATCTATAGGAATGCATGGAAATTCTTTAGGAGTTGGAGTGGATATGATAGGTGCACATACAGTAGATCACTCCTAAATCATGGGAAGAGGGAGTGGCAGCAATAATGACCCAGGCAGCCAAGATGTTTCTAGAATATCCAATCCTCACAAGATTAAAAAAGACAAAATACTGGTAGGCGGAAAAGCTCATAAACATATAAAGAAAGACAAGAAAGGCAAAAAATCGAACAAAGACAAATTGAAAGATGAAAGTTTAAGTGTTAATAGCATTATGAATTAGAGTGTGCTGTAAGCTGGACCTTTCGGACCTGCTCAAATTTTAAAGACATTTCTAAAAGGTGATCCAACATCAAGTAAATTTCAACATCCTCTCAATTTTTTTATTAGACATTGACAAGTAGCAAACTTTCGATTCATAAACCATGAATAACGCTTATTAATGTCGTATTTGCTTGGAGCGAATAACGAATATTTTCACAACATCAGATGTTACATCACCTTGTAAATGCGCTGGTTCAGTCAAATTTATACATGTTAATTGCTTAAAACAATGGGTTAAATCTAAGGGAAGTATTTCTTGTGAGATTTGCCATTCTCTATATTCTTAGTAATGGATCGAGTGGGCTTTTGAAAAGAATTATATCAAGTAAGTAGTTTATTTAAAGCAATCCTTTTCACTCTTAAATCATCCAGAAGCCTAAAAATTTTCTTTTCTTTAATTTCTCACTTTTAGGTAACCAGACACAGATAATTACGAAGATGATGACGACGACGATGGCATGGATCTCCTCGATAAAAACATAGACGCCTTTAAATTCTTTTTCATTTTACTCTCTCTAGTCTGCCTATTCTTTTTCATTTCAAGTTTCCTTGTGAGCAACTCAATACTTTCGAATATCTTGTTGGATGACCCTCTTTTCTTAACTTTCAGGGGTGCATTTATGAGCATTACAATCATTTGTTTGTACTTTATCTATAAGTGGCGTCGAATGATAAATGTATAAGACAAATAAGCGAATGGCATGAATAACAATAACTTATGGTATTTTACCATTTAAAAAAGAAAAATTAAATTATAAATTTAATCCTGAGATTTTAGATAGTAAATTCCCTCACTATCTTTATTATTTACATTAAGTTAGTATAATTATAAAGAATAACAATCTGTAAGAGTAAATACTGCAAGTGCACTCAGGGAAATTACTAATTTTAATTGAAAAGTCTCGTGGGAGAGGCTAAGAATTATTGGAAAAATTATAATAAAACAAAGAAGAAGAAAACTCTTCTAGGCAGCTTATGGCTGGAAATGCGGATTTCAGTAGTCGGGTTATTTAACCTGGCGACAGTTATCAAGAATTTTTATTATAAGTGAATTTTAGAAATTTAATATAAGATTGCATTTTAAAAGATTAATTAGCTATTTTAGTAATCAATTTAATAAATCGAATTATATTAAATTTCTTAATAAAAAAATTTAGCCAATGTTGATCATATTTTTTCATTATATTTTTGCCTCATCATATAATTGGCAATAATTAGAATTTTAGATTGCCATAATTTTTTATTTAATCAACTTAATATATTTATTAATCTTATTTTACAAATCACTGATTGTATTAAATTTTGATAAGTATGTCAGTAGGTGGGAATTTACCCAGTTTAGGAAATAATCATAATTTTAATCATTGAAAAATATTTTACTTTTAATGCTTCTATTTAAGTTTTAATTTTCAATAAAATGTATGTTGGCTTTTATTTTTCTCTAAATCTAGTCTATAAATTTTAACAGAGATGATTCTAAATTATTTTAGTCATGTGAGTGTTTAATTAAATTAAGAATATGTTTTACTATTATAAATTAAGAGAGCAATCATACTATAAATGGTATAAAAACTATTAATATTTAATTATTGATAAATTTTAAGGAATCTATCCCACTAACTCTTATTGCATTTTATTTTAATTAGGGATTATTACTTTTATACCTTAAAGAATATTTAAACTATTTTAATCATTTCTAAAACATTATTAAAAGGAATAATGGATAAAATAAACGATTTTTGAATTTTTTATTTTGCTTATAATAGAAGGTACACAATTTCTTTTAAAACTCCCGAGCATTATCAAATTTTATATTAAATATTATAGTAGGAATACGTTCGAAATTGGAAAAGAATTAAATTTAAATTTTATAAAAGAAATTGTTATTCTATAAAGCCATGTCATTTTAAAAAGTAAGTTCCTTTTGTATAGTAAATTAAATTCAAAAAGGAAAGAGAAGGTGCCTAAAACTTATAAAAAACATTGGTTTGACAGGATTTTGATATTAGTAATGATAACTTTATGATGATTCAAAATTTCCAGATATACTTACCGCTAATCTCTTAGAATTTAGAAATTAGACTGCCTGGTTCTTAGTGAATAGTTAAAGTTGGCAAAATTTGAGCTAATTCTTATGGGAGTTTAAAATTAGATGGACATAATTAATGGCGATACTATATTATCTCATAAGCTCGAATTTAATTAAAAAATCTAATTTTTTATATTAAATAATCAATTAAAGTCGAGTTATTGCTCTAGGGATGAGATAAAATAGTACCGCCATTAATTAAGTCCATCTAATTTTAAATTCTCTATGGAATTAGCTTATAACTATCAAATTTTTCCTGCTTTTAACTATTACTAATCTGATTTATTTAATTTAAGTTTAATTTACAATTCGAATGTATTTTTATAAAAGTCACTCTTATACCATTCAAATCTCTTGATTATTAAATCTGTAGTGAAATTTTATTAGTTTTTTTAGATCAATATCTGATTCGTGGGATCCCTAAATATTTTAATAAATTAATTGTGATTTAATGTTAAAAATTCTGGGGTTTTATTCTTAAGACTTATCTTAATTTTAGCAAATTTAATTGTCTTATGTCCGCGACTATAAAGTACTAGACTCAGCTCCCATTAGTAAGATCTAATTGTTGACATATTTAAAATGAAATAAATGATGTATTTTTACTAGAATTTATGAAGAAAAAAAACATCATCACATAAAAGAGGAGAGGAAAAATTGCAATCACTTAAAGTATTACTTAATGATAAGGATTCAAGATTTTCAATCTCGATTGACTAGATCATTTTATCGATTCTTAGATTTTAATATTTTTCTCGCTTTAATAATTTTTACTAGAGAGCTTAATGGTTTTCTTTAAAAATCACATCTTTACCCATTGAGTTCATATGAGCTTTTTTAATTATTTTTTCAATTATACTAATAATTTATAATTAAAACTAAGCTTAATTTGCATCCAAACTAATCAAAACCCCAAAACCCTTTCAGTAGTTTGATTGAGTTTTTGATTGATAAAAGTAGACTATTAGTGCATACTTTATTAGGGTTTTAATAGGGTTTATGTAGGGGTTTAATGTTTAAATATTAGTAATTTAATTGAGAATTTGCGAGGTTTGGGATCAGTTTATAACAATGAGTATAGAGATTTACTATTTAATTTGTGATATGGTTGTAATTATTATAGTGATCAACTCAAACCTATTCTCAATTACACTTCTATATCAAGAATGCTCCATAAATCCCCTGCTTATATTACGTGTCACTGTCTGCTATCATTAAATTTCAAGAGATAATAGATTGATTCTAAGCTTAAGAAATCTTTGAAATTTCAACAGCATCATATTGATTATCTCATCAATGTTAAGACACTTAAATAGTGGGCTCATTTCTCTCTCGTCTACAGGGCAGTGATTTTTCATAGCCAATTTACTGAGCTTCTTATCTTTGCTTAATCTATAGCTAGCATATATAAAAAGAATTTAATATCTACAAGACAGTCAATCGCATTAAGAAAGTGATTGAATTTAATATTCCATTTTATAAGACTAATTTAAATTATATATTCGATTAAATGCAGAGAGCTATTAATATTGTTGAGATACATTTGAATTTGGAAAATTAATTGTCAATTTAATTACTATAACTAATAATAGTGGCAGTTCAAGTTGGCCAATTCAAACGATCTTGGGCTCAATAGATTGAATTCAAAATCAGGTGGATTTTACTATTGGCGTTACTATTTTATCGCATCCCTGGAGCGAGATAACTTGACTTTAGTGTAAGTCTATAATTTTATGATTTTAAAAGGGTTTAAGCAAAGTTAAGTTATCTCGCTCCAGGGATGCGATAAAATAGTAACGCCAATAGTAAAGTCCACCTGATTTTGAATTCAATCGTTTGAGCCCAAGATCGTTTGAATTGGCCAACTTTAACTGCCACTATTATGATTTATAGTAATTAAATTAATAATTAATTTTCCAAATTTAAATGTAACTCTACAATAAAAACATCAAGTTCATTCATGCTGATGAAGCTGTGTTTACATTCAATACCTTTATATCGAGGTCTAGGTACAAAAGGTACAGTAATATTGAAGGTTATGACTAAAAGGTTAAGATAGTCACCCATGCTATTCTTAGAGGAATAAGAGAAGATAATGGGCTTGAGACTTATGTCATTCATCCTCTCTCTATTTAGACCGAATAATGTTTAAGGTTTTTACAATAACTTAGAAATAAGTACGCTTACTAAGAGATCTTCCTCTTTGTAGATAATTTATCAGTTCACAAAACTAAAGACTCAAGGAAAGAATATGAAAGGATAAATATAAAACTTGTATTTAATGTTCCTTACAGCCCTCAATTCTATGGAAATAAGTTATATTGGGAGTTATTGAAAGGCCACTCCAAGAAACATTTGCTCTATAACTTGATACACGATTTGAATATAGATACAGTTGATTTTATTAAGAGTGCTGCTAAAAGAGTCAGTTATGATAAATCTAAAATATGCGCAAGAGAAGGGAGATTTTGTGTTTATAAATAAATTTTAGATTTAAACGAATGAATAAGTCCACATATTAAATTATCCCATAAAGGGATTTTCTCTCTTTATTTTCTTCCTCTTAAGGCTTGCTGGCGCCTATTTTTCTTCTCTTAGAGTCAGCTTCTGCGTCATTATTCCTCTCGTCTGGCTTTTATAAATCTTTGAAAGGTCTTTTGCTAAGTTCATGCTTTACTTGAGACTTTCTCTCTCTATTTAATTTGCTGCGCTCTTTCATCAAATATATAGCAGTGCCAAGTTTTTCTATAAAGTTAGAAGATTAAGCTTACTTGAAATTAAAGGATGCTTATTCAGTTCCTGCAGCCAGGTGTCACTGATTTTAATTCCCTTCTTATCTTTTTCTTAATGAGAGATGCTGTATTGTTTCTTGTGAGCCTCCTGAATAATTTCATTTAATTAATCAGGTTTCAGAGTTCCAAGAACACCAAAGAATAAATTTCTCTCTTGCAACTAATTAGAAAGCTTTAGCTTTGATGGAAGGTATACAGCAACATCTGGATCACTCATAGGATCGTCATATAGGTTTTTTACTGATATTTCAAGGTAGTTAGGCATCTCTATCATCCTAATTTCATAAGACTTAAATACTTTTTTTTTCTTCACTTAGTATAATACTTTTAAGAATGAGATTTTAGTTCCTTCCTAAGTTGGCAAGAACAATCAAAGCATAGCAATTAATTTGGTTATAGATGAAAACTTACTTTGCTATACCAAGTATCTGTTGAGGTCTTCTTTACTTCTGAATTTTCCTATTAAATCTTGAGATTAGATTCTCTCCTTTGCATCATTCATAGACTCCATCTTGCTTCCTCTTTATAGAAATGTTAATAAAATTTTAAATTATGGATATCCATTCTAAGTTTATTAAAATTTTACTCCTAAAACCCCGTTAGTCAATTAAGAATGAAGATTGGGGATTAAGAATAATTAAATTAAAAATTAAATATAATTGGCTGAAATTAAATATAATTAGGTTTATTTTATAGAGACAATTATTCGAGCCAATGGTTTTTAATAATTAGCCAAAACTTTAATAATTTACGCCAATTATAATTAATTCTTAATTTCATTATTCTTAATCCCCAATCTTCATTCTTAATTGACTAACGGGGTTTTAAATAGGGAGGCCCAACTGGATGTCAGCCTTGAAAAGAAATGCGGAGGACCATTGAAAAACTTGCTCCAAGTTTCACAGATTGATTTCCATTTTTATCAAAATATCTCCATTAAATTGCTCCTAATAATGTTTAATTATTTTAGGAGATCCTCCAAATTAAGTTCAAACTTTATTTGGAGGACCTCCTAGAGAAACAAAACTTCTTTAGAAGCTTTTTAATTAAATAAAATAAAATGTTAAATATACTCATAAAATATGTTAACTTACAGCAATTTTCGATGATTTAATTCACTTATCTCTCACCAAAGAATTTACCAGAGTGTCTTATACTCTACTATTATAGTACACCTAGGTGAATTATATCATTATTATAATAAAATATATCAGTAAATTAAAATAAGCGCGAAGCTTTGAGAAGAACGGCATTACTTGGGTAAAGTCAATAAAAATTATCATTCTAGAAACAAAGAAAAGTAGAGACCAGAGACGCTTGTACTTAGTGGGAGCCTACTTATGACAACTTTTACCAGTCTATCTTTGAGATTTAAATATAAGTTGAGTAGGAGGTTATCATAGAAGCTGTGCAAATTGAGGAGGAGGTTAAACAACCCGCCATTGAACATTAAACTTTACCAATCTAAGTTGACTATTAATTCAAAGAATGCAATAAAATTTTCCTCTACAAGTCAACTTACAAAAGACATTCGAGAGATATACACATCTATATGCCTAGGTTATATCTATAGCATTAAAAGAAGGATGGCAAATATATCTGTTAGTTCTGCAAGAAGCCGTATTCTCATACAAGAAATCTCAAAGTGCACTTTAAAAAATCACAATCAAATCTTTGTGTTTATTCTTGAACCTACAGGAAAAAGATTCCTATAAAAAAAGAAGTCAAGAAATCCAGCTGAGTCTCTTAGAGTTGAGGAATAAAAGTAAGTAAAAATGAAGAAAGCTGTCAAGAACCTCCCAGTTTCAGAGATCAATAAAATCATGGCAAAAATCGAGGCGATAAAGATTCCTATCTTGAAAATAATTGACATAGATTCTTGTCTTGAAAGTTATCTCACTCGAGAGGATAAGATAGAGAAGAGAGTCAATACAGATGACTAATATGCTTACAAGATATATCCTTTCAATTACTTCCTTGCTGATGACAAGATCCAAATAGTATTTGCTAATGAGTATTATGCTCTTTAAAAGGCAAAGTTAAATGAGTGCAGACATATCATCTAGCTTGATGATATTTTACTTGGTAAAGATCATAGTAGCCTTCAGGCTTCCTTTACTTGAAATGACTTACAGAGAATTCTTATCTGACAATAGATGTCAGAGATAAATTAACTAGATAGTATAGCAGATAGTTGAAGTAATTGATGAGCTTCAAAAGCTAGTTATGTTCATAGAGACTTAAAGCCAGAGAACATCATGATGAACTTTCAGCCTCTTAGAGTTTATATTATTGACTTCGACAGAGCTCAAAGAGTGCAAGCCTCTGCATAAGGAAATGTATACGGCACTCCTGAATATTTTCCAGAGAGAGAGAGGATTGGAGAGATGGAGACACTTAATGGGATATCTGAGCTCTAGCAGTAATAATAATAGAGAGCGACATGCCAAGAAACGATTACTTAATTTACAAGGATGAGAGATATTATAATTGAAGAATAAAACAATATCTCGAAAAATAATATAAATGGAGGTCTCAGAGAACTTGCATGCTCAACTATTATCAAGCCAAGCTAAGAGAATTAACAAACAATAGAAACAATCAAACATCAACTTAGAAAGATAAAATTCAGAGAACTGCCACATGACTCTAAGCTGATATTTGTGTAAAATATTTTAAAAACTCGCTTATTATCCTAACTTAAAATACTAATATTTAAACATTAAACCCCTACATAAACCCTAATAAAACCCAAATAAAGTATGCACTAATAGTCTACTTTAATCAATCAAAAACTCAATCAAACTACTGAAAGGTTTTGGGGGTTTTTAATGTCAGAGATCTAGAGACTTGTTTAAACTGGGTTTAAAGCGGTCTCTGAGTGCGAGAAAGTAGGTTTCAAAGTCAAAAGGAGGGACGACTGTTGAGATTAATAGCAAATTTTATACTATATTTTTTATATATTTATTAAAAATATATTAGAATTCAGTATTGGAAAAGTAAAGCTATTCGAATGTGAGACTTGTTAGCAATTATCATCAAAAGAATCCTTTATACCTTATGATTAATCTAACTTGCTTATAAAAATAAATGATAATGAGATAAATTTACTTAAAATATGCTTTGACATGTAAATTAATTTTAATTGCTATTTGCAGATTTTAAACCAGATAGCTCCAACCCCAACTTCTTTTTCCTATTTTGTATAAATTATCAAAAATTAATTAATTAAGACAATAAATATATTGTAAGAGAGATGAGTTCTTAGCTGATCGTTCTTTGAAAGCTAATTAAAGCTTAGTTGAAGGGGTGCACTCTATTATTTAATTGAAATTAGTTTTTATATTCATTGAGTTAATATGGAAATTAGGAAATTAAAATTTTAGAAGCTCTTTTTTCGATTCTTCTGCCAACATTGATTTTACGTCAATTGTATAAATTTCAAACTCATTCAATAATTTATGTATATTATGTTCCTTTTAACTAGCATCTGTAGGTATATATGGACGGCAAGTTCAATTAATAATTAGCTATAATAATTTTTAATTTTTCTCTCGAAATATTGCCCCCTTATCAATTTTTATACGATAAGATAAGAAATTTTATTTTTACTTTTCATAGTATATATAAAAGTTACTAAGCTGCTGCTGGTCTTAGTTGATGGAGAAATGACATGTAACTTTTATTATATCGATGTTGAATTTCTTTTGAACTTGTTTTATTTTGCAATCATCTCAAAATTATCATCTTGATCAAATCTTTTGAATTTACACTTAATTATTTATATATATATATATATATATAATTTAATTGTCAATTGGCTTTGCCTAAAAGAAATAATAATAATAATGTAATATATTTATAATTATAATGAATTTCAGAGAGGCTGTTGGTAGTGATAAAAGGTTTTATTGTTAAGAGAACATTATTTTTTTTAAATATTAGAGATTTTATTATTAATAATTATAAAACTAAAGAGTAATATCTTAATAATCAGGCATCTTAATTAAATTCAGAGAATTCTTTTGTAAAAGTGGGTAAAAAACATCAATGAGTATTTTTATAATATATTGGATTTTAAGCTCAGAAACCTGCTTGGTATATCAACTAGCAAATATTTATCATCATATGACTTAAACCTAAAATATAATAAAACCATCTAATAATTCTCACAGGTGAAACTACTTTTATAAAAGTAAAATGATCATTTATGTAATCAGCCTCGCAGAAATATTATATTAGTAACAAATTTAAAACTCTAATAATCTCTCTATTATTTAAATATAAATTTTAAATTAGGAAATCATAAAATTATTTAATTTTTATACTACTTTAACAAATTTTGAGGGTGGAAGTTTCCTGACAAGTAAATTTTTTTTAATTTAATTTCATTAACTTTTCAAAATATTATAAACAAAGTTATTTTTTAATTTAATAGTTGTTAAGTGGATATAGCCATCCTTTATCATAATGTAATATTTAAATTAATTTGTTTTTAAGTATATTTAGTAATATAAAAGTATTTTTATAATTATAAATGGTAATTATAAAAAATACTCGTTTTTATGATTTTTGTAGAAATTAATTTTAATTTGGCAAACTAATTATAATTAAATTCAAATAAAAAATCGTGGCAGTTAAAGTTTCGAATTTAAATTATCTTGAGCTCATTCGATAGCGAATTAAAAATTAGCTGGACTTCATTATTTGCGGTACTTTTATATTGAAACCCTGAATAAATAACTTCACTTTAATGTGATGGTATAATTTTATAAATTTATATGCGTTTAATTAAAATATCTAGTCCGGGTGCGATAAAAAAGTACCGCAAATAACGAAGTCCAGCTAATTTTTAATTCTCTATCGAATGAGCCCAAGATCATTTAAATTCGAAACTTAAACTGCCAAGATTTTTGATTGAATTTAATTATAATTAGTTTGCGAAATTCAAATGTATTTCTACAATAATCAAAATATATTGAACATTAATTTTAAGAGGGGAAACACCTGAACCAGTAATGATTTTCATATTTCTACCCTACCTTTTACTCTATAAATGATTGACTAAGGACTAATAGATATAGTCAACTCCATGGGGTCTTAATAATCAAGGTTATACATAAAAAATAATCATTTAAATATACACTTATTTCATATTTTTGTTTAAAAATTTCAATTTTATCTTGTATAACACTTAATTAAATATTATGCAAGATAAATTTACAAAAATTTCTTGAAAAACCAAATGAAAAAGTGCATATTTATATAATTATTTTATGTATAAACTTGATCATTTTGATCCTATGGAGTTGCATTTACCTTTTTAAGATGTGTATTCAAGTTTATTGATCATTAATTGGCCTTAGTCATGGATTTATAGAGTTGCAGGGAGGGTAGAAATATGAAAATCATTAACTGATTCAGGTGTTTCCCCTATTAAAATTAATGTTCAAAATTTTTCCTCATTTTTTGTTATAATAACTAATCAAAAAAACTAAAAGGAAAAATAAAATTTTTATTTGCCAGGAAACTTCCCTAAAATATTTTTTATCATAAAACTTGACAGGAAACTTTGACCCAATTTACTATTTTTATAGTTAATGAGATTAATTTAATTAATTTATAGATGATATGTATTGGAAAATAATTTAAAAATAAATAAACGACTTTTATATATACATAAATATATATATATATTTTTAATCAGCAATATCTAAAATGTAAATGAAAGTATTAATTTTTTAAATAATAATTAATTTAAATACTTTGCTCAGTATGCCTCTAAGGATTTATCATTTATTTTAAATAATATTAAATTTTAAGTCATGATATTAAATATCGAAAAAATAAAATTTTAAATTTACATTAGCATATATAAGATAATAGATTTCAACCTAATATTATTATTAGTCAACTTGACTATGGTTTATATTTGTGGTTATTAATATTACTTTACTAATGTAAATTAATACATTTCTATAGCTTACTTTTAATTAATGCACTTAATTTAATATATTATATAGCTAAATTTAAATTATTTATTCTGGATGAATATGCAGAAAAATTTTATGAAAAAAATTCATAAATATATATTTTTTAAATATATTGCAATAGTATAATTTGTTACAGGATCAATAATTCTATAAAAAATAATTAATAGAGACTGAAATTTAATTAACTTTACTTAATTGCAAAAATAACTTAAGCAAATGTTCGAAAAGCTGATTTTTTTTAATAAAAATTGATTTTGTAAAGTATAAATTCATAGAGTTACTTTAAAAATGAAGTCGATTTGTAGTTAAATAAAATTATTGAACCTCCAAATTTAAACATAGTGAAATATAATCAAGTTCTGAAGAAAAAGTTTTTACAATGTTATTGGATTTTTTATATTATTTGAGAGTTGTTTCATCTATATTTTTAAAGAGTCATTTAATCAAATTTTTTTGAAAACTTCTCTCAGGCACTTCAAAAAAACTTATATATTTAGATCAGAGAGTTTTAATTTTATATCTTTAATGTTTATATTTCTTTTTTAAATTATTGTTTGAGAATTAAGTTTAGAATATACAGGCAGTTACTAATAAGTTAGCTAATCATTATAGATCTTGAATTTTTTTGTATTTCAAAGATCATTAAAACTTCAATATCACTTTTAGAAACTCTTTAATAGATAGGTCTCTTATGCATTCAATTTATAGAATATGCTTACATTAGCTCTTAGAAATAATTTTTTAAACTAATTTTTTACTTTTCTCCAAATTTTTAAAATATATAAATGTCATGAAAACCTCATAATTACTTATTATAGTCCATTTAGTATTTTTCACAGATAGAGCTTTCTACTACACTAAGGCCTATCGAGGGCAGGTAGGGGGTTGCTGGGCGCAACGCATGAGGAACCAGTCGGCGGGGTTCAATCTGTCAGCGTTCACTCTTCGAATGAGCTGGATACTAAGATTTCCCTGCATTAGATGAGTTACCTGGCTTGAGTTCAGTTTCCTAGGTAACAGGGAGCAGGATGAAGGTACGCTCTGCCTTCGAAAGTGAGAAGACGAAAACCATTGAAGCCAACGATAAGGATTTTTCTCCCACACCGGGTTAGAGAAGCTACCACAGCGAAAGAATAGGGACTACGTTTCCCAGCTGTGGTGGGACCGGTAAGCGTTTTTCTCCATCTTCTGTCACTCAGTTGTATCTCATAAGCTCTGTCCCCAAGTACAAACTGTGGTGACATCAAGATTTTGGGAGAAGACTAGGCAATAGCGAGAATGGTTATTTCGGAGTTTTCTACTTTATGAATGCCACGTCACGTAATTTGCCACGTCAACTCACTCAAATACATCTATGTCACGACTAAAATTGATGGTTTAATTTTAGTATTAAACAGTGATATGTTAAAATTTATTTGATTTTTAAATTATTAATCATCATAGTTTTCATTTTCACATTACATTATTTAGGACACTATCATGCACCATAAATTAAGTATCTTATGAATTTAAAGAAAAAAATCAATAAATTTAACTAAATTTTACAATTTTTTTATTATGATATAGTATCATTTTAGATTTTACTTGTATTTTTATTATTTTTTAATAGACAGTAGTTTATTTTATCAAAATATTCATAGTTATTTCTTGTCTATTAAAAAATAATAAAAATTCAAGTAAAATTTAAAATGAAAATATATCACAATAAAAAATTTGTAAAATTTAGTTAAATTTATTGATTTTGTTCTTTAAATTCATAAGATACTTAATTTATGTTGCATGATAGTGTCCTAAAATATATATTGAGAAAACTATTAAATGAGCTATAATATTTAATTATGTGGTTTTCATGGCATTTATATATTTTAAAAATTTGGAGAAAAAATTTGATGATGCCCTACCTGAGAATAATTCCCGATTTTACAAGTAAATTTTTTTATCTCATCTAAAATTTATTACAATTAATATAAAATGTATTTCTATTATAGTAATTAGAATAGTTAAATCAATGCTTGTATTTGTCAAACTATTATTAATGGTCTTTGAATGAAAAATTGAAAATATAATTGTATAAAAATACATTTTACATTTTTTTATCCGATGAACTATTCGACGAGAACTATATATTCCTTGAGAAAATCTTTTGAGACATATTCAAAGAGAATCTTTGAATATATATTTAGCATTTAAAAATATCGTGAATATTAATTCACATCAATCGAAATATGATCTTTTATTATATATTTAAATTTCAAAATTAAATATATTTAAAGAATAATAAGAAAAATTTAACCTAAAAGATATTTTTATTTAAATCACTTCGATAAATATTAACAGTCTGTCGTAGCAGCTGAATGTGAGAATAAAATTGTTATTCAAGTTACTTTTTATAATATTAAAATTTTCTCTATAAAACCATAGTTTTTCTTGGAGAAAATTTATAGTCTCTATTTACTTTATTCTAAAAAACATCTCAATAAATCATAAGTTAACTTTAATGTTAAAAGTATTTATATTTAAATTAATATTAACTAACAAATACTTCTCAAATATTTATTTTTTTTCCAGATCCTAGTCGATTTTATTCTTCTTAGCAATAGGCAACTTTTATGCATATAGCCTATTAATATATAAATTATTATATTTAAATATGGTATAATCTTTGTTTATTAAAGATTAAATTTACCATTTTAAATTGCCTATTTCAGAGATTTCTTATTTTTGAAATTATTCCAAAGAGAGCCGAAAGTAGTTTATGCTCGTTCAAAGTCGCAGTTTTAATTATATTCAGCAACATCATTAAATATTAATTTTTAGCTATTTCCAGCCTATCTATTACACAAATTTAAATCGTTTTCTTGATCCTCCTCTCTTATTATAAAATAATAAACTATATACAACATTATAAAGGTAAAGAATTATTAAACATTAAAATTTAAACAAAAGTTAATTATAGAATTTAGGCGAAGAATTTCACATTTTAATTTATATATTATTTCAATGAAAATTTCTAGGTATATTCTAAAAAGATTTTTAGAAAAATATCATCGAAAGCAAAGTTTGAGATATTTTTGAAAATTATATAAAATATTTATTGAGTTTATGGTATTCAACTCATATTTTA
>ARYC01018032.1:0-88137 GCA_000711775.1 Oxytricha trifallax
AATTGGCAGACTTAACACTAAAGGCAGGTGGTAACGAGTATTTTATAGATACGCTTCTAAAGATAGTGAAGAGCAGCTAATAATTTAAGAACAGAGAGGAATCGAGCTTATTCTTGATCGCGAGCATAATTAAGTATAATCAATTTTGTAAAATCGATGAGAAGAAATGGAAAATTTTCTTGAATAAAATAAGGTGCCTTAAGAATAAATTTCTGCAGAACTTTCAAACGATTAGGAGCAAGATAAAATTGTGAAAGAAATCGTTTAACATCTTGTAGCTTTAACTGAGAAAGCATACAGTGAAGGAACCAACCCAGCTGAAGAAGTGAAGCAAGAAAATCTTGAAGAAGAAAAAGAGCCTTAATAAAATGAAGAATAAGTTGAATAAAGTAAGTTGGGTTTTTATTAACCTTCTCTCATAGAGCTTATTGAAGAGAAGATGAGTTAAAATCCTGTGATGCAAGATAAACCATTCAACCAGGTATAGTAGTTGGTGCAGAATAACTTAAAGCGGTAGTACTATGAAATTACTAAGGCTCAAAGCAGAGAGAGATCAAAAAGTAAGGGTAGTAAGAAAAGTCATAATAAGAGAGAAATGAAAAATTAACAAAAGCTTGAATTTATCAAAGAATAAAATAAGACTTGAGAACTTAATACTCGTCGCAGTGCTAGAGATAAATCATTCACTTGCACTTATACAGAGCTGCCAGAGAGTGAAGAGACAATGCAAAATTGGTTGGAGGCAGCTTCTAGTGAGAGAAGGCACTTAAAAAGCGACATAAACCATAGAAATTCAGAGAGAAAACCAAGATTAAAAATATGAGATTTATCTTAATTTTTTAAAGAAATTCACCATATTCAAGTCTTTGCTATTAATAGAATAGAAGCAGCAGCACTCAGTGTCTCATGTTTGGAGACTGATTTTGCATGTTTTACAGGTTACCATCTTGCATAAACTGCTCTTTAATTCTTGCGTAAGTCAAGCAACTCACTTTCCATATTATCATGTTATTGCTTCAACTTTTTAGTTTACTGCAAGAATTCCTGCTTATCTTATTTCAAAGCATCTTCATAATCCTTTACCTCCTCTAACTATTCACGGGTTCTCTTTCTTTTAGATGAATCCTTAACGAGATTCTCAGCCTTACCTCGCTCAGCTACACAAGAAATTAAGAGAGAGTAAACTTACTGCTAAAGTTAAGGCATCTGCTGAGAGCGTCCACGAACTCGGGTCTCATTTCTATAACGAGATCTCTGTTTTACTCTAGCTTTTCTCTTCGTTAGAGCATTGCATCATGAATCATCTGGGAGACACCGTCGGTGTCTAGGGTGAAGAGCAAATCACAGATCCATTATCTGTCAAGGTGGACCCAATCTCGTTCATCAGGCAAGTATTACAGCAGTCTTGAAGACCCTCTTGCATAATCGAGAAAGTCTTAAACTGTAAGTCCATCGATTTAAGGCACTGCTGACACTTTTACTCCATCTCTCCTTACATACTATAATAACAGTTACAAGGGTAAGTTAATCGTTACATCTTTCTCCGCTCTTATGATTTACTTAAGGAAATAAATGTTGGTGGAGTCTGCTTTGGGTAAGAAAGCGTGGCAGTCTTGGGCAAGAAAGTTGTATAGCTCTTTCGTACTTTTGCACTTTTCTTTCTTTTATGGGCGAGTTCTGAAACATTGATACCAGTAAGTTACTATTGGTTCATTAAAATATAAAATTTAGGTGCCTTACACCATTTTATATAGGTCAATTTTGATTCAGGAAGACACTACCGTTACTAAAATGAGAGAGTACTTTTCATAATAATGAAATCGTACCAGCACGATCCAATTTCCGCTAGCGGAATTCCTACCAGCACCAAGAGAAATCATTATTATTAAATTTAAGAATCAATTTATGGAATCATATTCTAAAAAACGACAGTCAAGACTGTCAGAATTCTTCAAGTTAGAAGATAAAGATTATGATGGTAATAGTTCTTGTGAAGAGCAAAGCTCTTCTAGTGGTTCTGAAGATTCTAAAGATTATGCAGAATACTTAACAACTAATATGCTTTACTAGAGAAACATAACTCTTGCTGATGTTAATATAGAAGAAGTAAGTGAAAAAGATATGATTTCATTATTCAATGAAACTCGAGATGAAATTTCAGAGTTTGAAATAGATGGATTTATCATCGATCCTAAAGAAAAATATAGAGAAAGTATTAAAAGAGGAGCTAAAGAATCATTACTCGATGATAATTAAATTTATACTCTTGGTTAACTCGTGCTAAAGCTATACACAGTATAAGTAATCAGAATTAGAACCTTTAAGTTTGATGGAACGTAGTTAAGATTTTAATTTAAAAGTTCTTGAAGCGAAAGTTATTGAGAATCATAAAGTAAAAGATTAAATTCCAATTTTTGGTTAGCATACATGATTAAATGCAATAGTTCCTCGTAGACTACAAAAGTAATTAAGAAAGGAGAAATAATTATAAGAGAAGGAACTTAAACTTGCAGAGGAATCACTTAGATTAAGAAGTACAGAAAAGCTAACTTACTTTTAAATAATGGATAGACTTGGTATATCATACTATAAATTAAGACGGTACTTAAAAAGTCCAGTAAAGAAAGCTTAATTCTGGAATCTAAAATAAATTAATAGAGGCAAGTATAAAAAATTGCATAGCAGACCACGCACTCATATCGTTAATATGTTAATGTATAACACTTAACCAGTGCAAATTTCTGATATACAGCAAAGTTTACAGAAGAATATATAGTTAAGGTGTAGCAAGTAAATGATAAGAAGGTTCTTGAAGAATGAATTAATGATGACTTATAAATAAATCAAGTAAATTTCAACATTGCATAATAGCAATAGTAGTAAATTATAAAGATAGTATGCAGCTCAGTAATTCGTAGAAAATTTAAGTAAGGGTAAGAGAATAATCAATATTGATGAATCAACTCTTAATTAAACTGATTAAAGACACAGAGGTTGGACTGCCCCTTATGTAAAAAATCGAGTTACAAATTCTTAGCGACTAAAATAAATGAATTTAATTATTGGATTTTCAAGTACAGGAGAACTGTACTATACAGTTAATCATGGAAGAACTAACTAGCACTCATTTATGTATTTTCTGTGTAAACTAGTTAATGTATTGGACTCAGTTGACACTAGTTGGAGAGAAAATACTATAATTCTCCTTGATAATGCACCTTATCACAGATCACAAAGTATTATGAATAAATACCTTGATTTGGCTTTGCCAATAATGTTTTTAGGGCCTAATCACTATAGAATTGCACCTGTTGAATTAATGTACTCTTGGATTAAAAATAGAGACCTGAATCCCTTCAATACTAGGGCTTAATCAAAGTAAAAATTATTGTAAAATTGACATTTATTATAGAGGTTATTGGGCAGCTTTTATGAAAGAACTTGGAATGAATATAAGCAGAATTAATTAAAATTTGGTAAGACGCTGTTTTTATCACGTTCTTACAGCAGCTTTAGATTCTATATCTCTGAAAGACTTATGAATTAAAAATATATATACTAGTCTGCAGACTAAATTTGTTTAGATTCAATCTAAATTCTTGACTTAAATTATTATGTTGGATTGCATAAAAATGAATAGAGAAAAATAAATATTATATACTGACTTATTTAATTAATTTCCTTAATAGAAATTAATTCCTTAAATTATCAATAATTATTTAAACTAAATTTAATTAGTTTATTCTTTGTTACTAATAATATTAGCAAGTATGGATTTCTCATTTCTTCTAAAAATATAGATAAATATAAGGTGAATTTAGTATTCTATAATTATGAGAAAGTTTAAGAGAAATTGAAATAATAAGAAAATTAAATTAAAAATAAATTAGAAAGAGATTCAAAAATAAAGGCATTAATAGTTATAAATAATAATTAAGGAAGCTAAATTAATATTAATAAGACTTTAATTATAATTGAAATATAAATAAGATTAAATTACTATACAAGAATATAAGTAAGGAATCCAAGTTATTTTTAATGAAAAATAAAACTAAATAAATAATATACACTAAGAATAATCAAACTATTCTTTTTTATTTTTAATTTAATAATGATAATATTATATTTTATTCCCTAATTTATCCTAATTTTCAAATCCAAATCTTTCAATAAATTTAAATATTCATCTAAAAACCTAAAGTTATAAATTTCATTCAACAAAAATAAATTATAATAATTAATTAAAATAAAATAAAAAGGATAAATGTTCCTTACAAGAAATACCAAAATGAAATAAATTAAACTAAACCAACTGTTAGTTCTGAAGGAGTTCTCTGAGGTGCTCCCTGGTGTACTTGAGTGTTCTTTTTCTAGACTAATTAAATCAAAACAAAAAAGGAAAATGAAATAAATGGAAACCAAAAATGTTTTAAACCTTAATTATAATTCAAAATCAAATTTATTTCAAACTCAAAAAATTACAAAGACTTAATTCTTAGCCTCTTATTATTGTTAAAATACATTTGAAATGGAAATTTTAGATATAATAAATAAATCAATTCAAATAAATAATTATAACTGCCTGTAATTAGGAGTGTCAGTAATACAAATTAGATTTAAAATAATTATGATCAAATTAATTAAATAAATAATAATATATAATTAAACTGTACAGATTGTGCAACTGTGCAAAAATATAATTACCCAACAAAGGGTTGGTAGTTGTGCAAATATATACGAATTATATTAATTAAATATATAAATATATAAAATGGTCTCAATCGGTGACGGCACAGATACCGTAGACAAAAGAGAGTGCGAACCTCTGTTACTTATGGCGCCACTTGTTTGCATAAATGTCCTGCAGATTCCTCTCACGGCAGTGACGATGTCTGTATCGGTAAGTTTATTCTCAAGCTAACATGTTTTTAGATAATGTGGACACAACAATCACTAATGCAAATGAGGCAACTGACCAAACCAAATCAGTTCGTAAAGATGATACATACTCATGGACTCTCACCGTAGCTGATGCTGATGATGAAGATACAGTTGTACTCTCAATCAAAACAGTCACCAAGAAAACTCCAGTTGAAGGTGATGAACCAACTCTAGAAGATATTGCAGTAAACACCGTAAATGACAAATGGTTATACATCACTGGTCCAGCTGCGTCAACAGACGACTTCACAGTTTAATTTAAGAATTACCTAGAAAACGGTGATGAAATTGAGCTCGGCGATACTATTGTTTACGATGCAGAGCTTGAAGCTACCGACTCATTAAGCGCTACTGCTACATACACAATAGCTCTTACTGCTACCGCAGAGAAGACCATTTTATATATTTATATATTTAATTAATATAATTCGTATATATTTGCACAACTACCAACCCTTTGTTGGGTAATTATATTTTTGCACAGTTGCACAATCTGTACAGTTTAATTATATATTATTATTTATTTAATTAATTTGATCATAATTATTTTAAATCTAATTTGTATTACTGACACTCCTAATTACAGGCAGTTATAATTATTTATTTGAATTGATTTATTTATTATATCTAAAATTTCCATTTCAAATGTATTTTAACAATAATAAAATGTCTCCTCTCAAAAATAGATCAAAGATCTCTATAAATAAAAGGTTTAAATTAGCTAAATATAGTAATAAATAGCGTGAATTTAGGGCACCCCTCTCACTTGCGTGAATTATAGAGAGTGTATTTAAGTGCTTTACACTAAGAATACTTAGAAATAGCGCGAATTTAATAAAGTGTAGATTAAATTATAGTGCATAAATAGTCTATGCACACTCTAAAATGAGTGTGACAAACTTCTGTAAATATAAATATCGCTAAATTTAGCACGAAAATAATGAAAAAAATGCATTTACATAAATTTAAAGACACGGAAATGTAGAACTCGAGTTGCTCTTCAAAGTGCACACAAAGCGCACTGAAGTTAGTGGAGTGTGTGTGAATTGCATTGCTAATAAAGAAAGTGCGATAGGCATCGCAAATTGATCACTTTTTGATTTCCATTATTAGTTTAATTATTAAAGTAGTAATTATTAATTAATTAAATTCAAACTTAATTCAAATGTAGAGGTAAAACCGCATCCCCAAACAAATAGTGTGAACGGTAAAACTTCGCCCCTAGTCGGTCAACAGGGTACAAACCCCATATATTCTTGATCATCATCTCAAACTCTATAAGACTGGTAAGTATGGAATCGAAATAAAATTATGAATTTTTTCCCAACTTCACCGTACTTGCATTCTCTGAATCGCCTCCCTCAAATTAAGTTAAAATCTGTACTTTTAAATTTCGTTATTTATCGATATATTTAAAACTTTTTATCAACTTATAAATTCTATGTGTACATATGTATTGGGGTTTATATATTTACATTTTAGGTTATAATTGTTTGGTCTCACACTTTTTCTTACTTATGTTGAAATTTTATTAGAAACGTAAGTTTTTATAAAAATGGATATATAACTATAAATGTTACTAGTATTCCCATTTCCCGCATTCTTCTCATAAAACTTGATAATTTTAATAAATAGCTTAAATTCATGCAATAATATAAACTATTTTTCTTATAATTTTAATTTTATTTATTATATAATTTTTCTATTAAACAATAGTTATGAGCATTACTTTGGCAAGTCTAAAAATATTAATGATATTCACCAGTAGCAATAATAGCTAACTTGTAATAAAAATTTCTTAATTTACAAGGTCAGGGATAAATCACTCTCTCATAAAGATAAATTATTTTGGATTGATCCTTAATAAATAAAACTGCTATATATATTTTTATAGGTTTAGATCAATTTTTTAAATAAAAATGGATGTATATAGTAATATATCATATTTATTGTTATTAATTTAATTTAAGTAGTTATAAATAAAATTAAATTTATGGTTTAATGCTTTCTTAGTAATTAAATATTTTTTATTTACACTTTTTTCAATAAAATTAAAGTAAAAATAGAAAAATATTATAACTAGTGACATGACTTAAAAATATGCAAATAAATCTAACAGTTTAATGAATTCATAATAATTATCCGAAATAAATATAACTCTGACAATTATTATTATAAATATATTCATGATTTTTTATTTATTCTATAAATTAAAAAGTACTATCGACAAGAAATAGTCAATATAAGAAAAACAATTCTTAAGAGATAAACTTTAATTAAAATTATTCTCTCCATATTAAGATTAATGTAGATTATGACAACTCATATCAATTAATTTTTAGTGTTTTTTTTTATTTAAAAAATATAATTTAATTTTACTTTAAATTCTTATTATTTTTTAATTTTTATATTGATTTATATCAGAAGTAACTTTTATAGTAAATTCTTAATTTAATTCTTGAACAATTTTCTAATATAAAATTAATTTAAAAATAATTAGTAAAAAGTTATGAACAAAATTTACTTTTTTATCCGTTGAACAGTCAATAATCACAGGCCCTTCTCTAAACAATGATTATTAATTCATTCGGGAGATAGGTAAGGGTTCATAAGCTACAGTGGGACTATATAGATCAAAATCTTAATAATTATCTACCCTCTAAAATGACAGAGATTTTGACTACCAGAGAGACAATAGTATTAATTTACCTCATCATATTTAAGATAACAGAAATACTTATAAAAATTAATTTAATTAAAATCAGGATCTTCATTTCTGTGAAATTTAAAAAGTAAAAAATAAGATTTTGGCATGTTTTTTTAAATAAAAAATGACATAAGTAATATAAATAATGAAATACTTTTTATTGTTATTTGTGAGAAAACTGAAATTAATGAGGAGGTTTTTGCAATTAAATCATATCAAATTGAAGATGACGAACAATTAAAATTCATAATTTACCTTATAAAATTATCTTATTAAATACTTAAATTGCTGCTTTAATGATCTTTTAGAAATTTAACATATTTTTTTATACTAGCAATTCAAAATTTGTAATATTTAATAGTTTTTCACATAATTTTGAAGAATTTTTATCTGTTCTTTATAGACAATTAATTAACATACAGTTTTGATTTTAATGAAGTAAAGAATTATTATTTCCAAAAATTACTAATGAATTAATTCTTTCATATGTCCAAATTTTAAAATAAAATTTTTTTTTAAAATTTATTTTAAGATGACATAAATTTAGAATTTAATTATAACTTTAGATAATTATTTTATATGAACCATACTATTTTTTACATGTTTTAATTATTTTTCTAAAGTATTTTATTATAAACCATTAATTTTATATCATTAAAGCTTATTCAATTTCTAAGTAAAATAATAAGAAAGATACATAATATTTTTTAAAAATAAAATAAGTTCATTTAATCAGGTATTATTTTGAAATTATATTATATAACACATTTTTGAGATAATTTAATATTTAATGCTAGGTTTTTAACTATAAAATCTATCTAATTTAATTTCATTTTTTATGAAGGTTAATGCTAGATAAAGCCAAATAAAATAGTCAAATAAATTATAGAGATAAAATATTATACCTTCTCAAAAATTTTTTTATGTTTTTTATTAGAGATAACGTTTATATTTTTGTTGTTCATTTAATGTAATAATTGATAGGTATTTTCTACCTATTCATATATTAATAAAATATTTTCATTCCAATTTAATCAATTTTTGAGGGTAAAAATACTAAGGTATAATGAACGAAGTGGAAATTTTGAGAAATCTAATGAAAAAAAATATTAATGATTGTTCTAATTTTACTAAAATTTACAGAGTATACTAAGAAAATAATTCCAATTCAATAATATACGTATTTTAATACATCATCATTATTTTTAAAGAGCTAAATTTATTAAGATTAATGCAATTAAATAACAAATTCAAATGATGAAGAAAACTTATGTGAAAAATTGCTTGAAAATAGACCAGTTTAAAGTTCAAATCTTTTTTTATTTTTTTATCATAAATATATTAATCTTTTGAGTGTAGGTAAAATTATATTTATTTGTGTTTTTATTTAAAGAAAGTTAATCAAATCTTGAATCTAATATAAAAAGAAAGTCTTTGAAAAATTTTAATTCTAATCACATGACTGTTCACTTGGTAATGCAGTATATTGAGGGAATAAATTTGTTGGATTTCTTGTTAAAAAATAAGAAGTTATCTGAATTAAAGAGTTAAATAGTATTATTAATATATATATATATATATATATTTATATAAGGGGAAAGATTTATTGATTAAAAACAATGAAATAAATAAATAAATCTATTTATGAGTTCTTAGATTCTATGTGGTATACTACAAAGTTTAAAAAACGTTCATCAAAGTGGAATTATTCATAGAGATATTAAGCTGGCCAATATTTTAGTCAACTTAAAACAATCAAACTTTATTAAAATTAAATACAATCATTTTATTATATAGATTTATATAGTCGAAGAAAGCAATTTATCCAAAGTGTATCTTTTAGATTTTGGAATCTCTATATTTGCCAAAGATAAGCCATCTACTTTTAAAAAATGTGGGTCTCCTGGCTATTGTGATCCTCAAATAAACTATATTTTTCCCTTATATTTCTCAAATGATTTAAATTTAAAAAAATTGAGTGACTTATTAAAATTAAAAATAATTCTTATACAAAGTTTACTAGACGGATCTCCATTTCGGTACAAAAGTGATATATTCAGTTTAGGGTGTATATTTTATAATTTAATCACTGGGAAGCATTTATTCCCAGGAGACTCTTACAAAGAAATAATATTCAATAATTAATTTATGGATGCCCAAAGAACTGCAGAAAGATACCTCAGGCAAGAAATATCAATTAAAAAAAATAATCCTTCAAAAAATGGATATATTTATGCTTAAATATATGTTTATATCAGAGAATGGTAAAATTTTACTACTATCAATGCTTGCAAGGGATTATGAATTCAGGCCAAGCGCTGAACAATCAAAACCCCAAAACCCCTTAGTGAGGTTTATAAGTGCTTTGATTTGTAGGGTATAGTTGGGGTCTTATTGGGGTTAGTAGAGAAAACGCAGGTTTTATGTGAATTTAATGAATATTTAATGATTAATAGTGTACTTAATTCAAACAAATTTTATCTGCTTATCTTTGTGGTACCTCTTGAATCTCGCTCTCTGGAGTGGCTCATGTATGTCTTCTAAAGATTATCTTGGATAAGCTGGAGCTCTAACGATTATCATCTCTACAAGCCTTTTAATTTCATTGCAGACATCTTCCTGTTATATATGTTTAGAAGCCAAACTTATTGATTATTTTTCGTGCTTTGTTCCAAAGTAAGGCATACTTTCCATATCGCACTCTAAGATTATGGCAGCAACTGCCCAAACATCCCATTAAACAGAGCCATTAGTCCACTTCTCCCTGATTGGAAAGTATCCTGGTGTGCCAAGCACCTTAGCCAAAGTTACTATTTCTTATCTTATTGCTCTATTGAAATCAATGACTACAATTTCTAATGGACAGAGATTTAACATAACATTTTCAGGCTTCAAATCTCTATGTACATACCCAAGTTCATGAAGCTCTTAAACACCCTTAATCATTTCTGACAGTATCTCATTTAAATCATCTGAGTATCTATTATGATAGAGATACTCTCTCAAAGTCATTTCAAACTTTTTCAGTATTAATGCAACAAAGCCATGCCCAAGAATAACTCCATCAAGTCTTAGTAAGTTCTTAAACTAATTTTTCTATGCCTCCCTCAGTATTATGTATTCGTTTGCAAATTCATTTTGATACTGCTCGCTTTTAATGAGATATTTAAAAGGATATACTTTGTAAGCATACTCATCAATCACTATAAGCTTAGGCTTGTTTGGCAGGTCAAAATGCAAGTAATTTTCAATACAGCTTTCAATATTAATTGCATTCAATGCAGGTATATACATAGCTCTTTCTTAAAGATATGCTATAAGAGTACCATTTGCTGGCTGATTCATTGATTCAAAACGCTTCTGCCTCTTGAGCCTTTCCTCTTGTTGTCTTTAAGACTCAAGAGAGTTATTTTTTCTTTTAGCAGGTACAAGCTTTTAAGTTTCCTCATCTTTAATCAGGAATTCGCATAAATGATGCTTCTGCATATGCCTCTTTACTTTGGCTGAGTGAGTATAAGACTTCATGTATGTTGTGCACTAATATCTACCATCTATTTTATCATGCTTAAAGTAGATCTTAGCTTTACCAGAGTGTACCTCTTTGATGTGCCTCTTCAAGCTAGACTCAGTTGAGAAGAAATTTTAGCAGTCTTCACATTAAAATGTTTTAAATTTTTCTATTTGTTGCTGTTCTTTATCTTTCTCAACTAATTCAACTTATGTTTAAACTCCTATCTCTGCACTCTACTTCTTGTTTTAAACTTAAATTTTAAAGACTTCAGTTTCAAACTCTAGAGCTCTTAGCTCAACCTCCTTCTCAATATAAATTACTTCTGGTTTCTTGGAGGAGCCAAAGTTTAGCTATGATTATCCACTGGCTAAGAGAAACTGCTTTTCGATTTAAGTTAGCCGCCATGTTTAAATTCAAATTTAAATTTTTATTATTAAGCTCTAATAACCTTTCTGGTTATAGTCACTCTGTATAGGAGTTGATACGTCAACAATTATGGTTGAATTTAAGGTGTTAGATATCATATTTATGCTTAGTTTATAAATATAATTTTTCTAATTTCATACTTAATAATTTCGATTTTGAGGTATCAACGAAGTATAAAATCGGGTTGGTACTGGTACTAATTAGGTTTTGAACCATTTTGGAACTTTTCCATTAAAACCTCATTAGTTTAAAACTAGGTTACTAATTAAGTTTTGGTACTATTAAATTGGTACCAATTAAATTTAATCGAATTTAGTACCGGTACTAATCAAATTTAAACAAATTTAGTACTAATTTAATGGAACTAAATTGATAAAAATGGAGCTCCATCTCTGAAGTTTGTTACAGCTTCTGCCAGCTTTCTCCACGCGTATCCTTACCAGGTTGACCTCCTATAAGATGCCCATATTTAATACTAAGATTTTTACAGTAGGATCCAGAACTCTATATATTAAAATTTGAAATTCAATAACAAGAGAAGGAACAAGGATGGAATCTATAAGTACTGCAATGAAGGGGTTGAAGCTTAAGAAATGATATCAAGATTTAGAAGCAAGAAGATCTCTATCGATACCTCACTTAGCATGGTAAGCATGTGACAAATACTTAAACATATACTATAGTAGGTTTATTCCTCCCAACGATGGAAGGTACCAAAATTTCATTCTTAAAAGCTATACTCTGCGATGAGAAGAAAGCCTTCAAAAACAGTGAAAAAAAGTTGATAGATATACCAAACTACCCAGAGATTTCAGTCACTAAAATCTACGAGGATGCGATGAAAGATGAAGAGTTGGTAGTTTATCTTCCTACCAAGAAACAACTCTCTAACAAGCTTCCAGAAAGGAGCTTCTTCTTTGGAGTTCTTGGCACTTTAAGAGAGAGAGATCATTGAAGAAGCTCACAAAAAACGCTACTCTATTTCTCCTGAAGATTAAAAGAAGCAAGGAATACTAATAAGCGAGACCTGGCTCGCTGAGCTTAAGAAGCACCCATTCCTCTCTCGTAAGCTTTGATTCATAACTTTGTAGGGAAACCTGGAACTGGTATATTCCTAATGAAAGAGCATGCGAAGGTTCACAGAGAGAGAAAGTCATAGACTATTTATGAATGAGCAAGAGACTTTATAAAGATGTTTAAAAGCCAGAAGAAATGAACATAGATGCAGGAGCTGGCACAAAGAGAAGAAATATGGGCCCAAGCAAGCCAATAAGAAGAGGAGAAGAAAGAAAAGCCAAACCCCTTTATGGGTTAGTTTAATATGTGAACTTATTCATTCATTTAAATCTAAAACTTATTTATAAACATTCATTCTTCCTTCTCTCGCACAAACTGTTGTCTTATCTATGCTTACTCTCTTGCAGCTACTCTGAATCAAGTCTACTGTATCTATAGGCAAGTCATGCATTAGGTGATATAGCAGCAGTTTCTTGTAGTGGGTCTTGATTTAACTCCAGTAGAATTCAATTCCATTAAATTAAGGGCTGTAAGGAACATTGTATACAGGAGTAATGTTTAACTCTTCATAAGCTTTCTTAGACTCCTTAGTCTTATGAACTGAGAGGTTGTCAACAAACAGGATGATCTCTTAATCGTTGTATTTATCTCTCAGCTTATGTAGGAACTCTATGTACTACTCTCGCTTAATAGAGCGAGGATGAATAACATAACTTTCTAAGCCAGAGTCTTCACTAATACCTGCTAAAATTGCATGGGTTACAACCTTTACTTTCTAATCGTAGACTTCTATATTATCATACTTCTTATACCAAGACTTATTAATAAAGGTGTTGAAGGTAAACACAGCTTCATCAGCGTGTATGAACTTGATGTTATTAGTAATAGCTCTCTGCATTTAATCATATATATAGTTTAAATTATTACTATAAAATGGCACTGTAAAATCAATCACTCTCTTCACTCTGTTGACAGTCTTGAAAGTAATACCATTTCTTCTATAAATGTTGGCTATAGTTTAAGGAGAGATACGCATGTCAGGAAACTTGCGATGAAACATCACAGCTCGCTAGTCTAGTGGAAAGTGTGCCCAATACTTTAAAGTCTTCGAGTCGCAGAGGTAGTCAATATGGTGCTGTGAGAACTTTTATTTTCTTGCAGGATGCTTTCAAGTGCCTGAATTATAATGCTAAACAGCCAACAAGCAATGATACCTAACTGTTGAGGCACTCTTGCGCAGGAGCTTTGCTATAGCAGCATAATTCATTACTGGTTTGACTTAGTCTATATTAATACTTGTACCATACCTAAGCTTAAGCAGTAAATCTAAACATTACTCATCATAAATAGACCCTAAATTTCGCTAATTTCTATTTCTCATTTTGCAATTTGACCTAATTTCTCTACTAACCCCAATAAGACCCCAACTATACCCTACAAATCAAAGCACTTATAAACCTCACTAAGGGGTTTTGGGGTTTTGAATGCTTAAAGGTATGCTATTTTAAGGTTAATTATATTATTTATAGTTACCATATTTCAGGAAATTAATATTTAAGAATACATTCGAAATCGGAAAATCAAATTTATATTTATTTAAAATTATTCAAAATAGTGATAGTTAATCTTGGCCAATTTTAATGATCTAGGGCTTATTGATAAAGAATTTAAAATTAGCTATACTCCATTTTTGCCTGTAATATTTATTGAATCCTTGAAGAGAGATAACTTAACTTTATTGTAAGAGTGCAATATATAGAATTTAGATGCATTTAATTAAAGTTAATTTATTTTGTTCCAAGGTTTAACAATAGCGCCAATAATAGAGTCCAGCTAATTTTTAAAATTCTCTATGAGTCAAAGATCGTCTGATTGCCCAACTTAACTACCACTTTTTAGAATTATTATAAATTAATATAAATTTAATTTTCCAATTTCAAATCTATTTCTAATATAATACAGAATAATTAACCTCATATCTATGATAAAAATATTACAATAAACTTATATAATATCAACTTACGATATTAAAAATTAAATATTTTATAAATTTAAGTTTGTTAAGAAATAGTATTTCCCCTTCTCTATTTAGGATTAAAGATTAAGAGTGTTTTGAGTAAAACGGAGAAAAATGTAAGTCTTGCTAATAAATAAAATTTATAATTATTTATTTTTAAAAATGTCTATTCTATAAAAAAAAATTTTGTTTTTGCTTAGCCTCTCCTTAAATTATTACAAAACGAAAAAATAATGGCTTGGAAAAATAAAAATTAAAAGCAACGGCTTAGTAGTTAAATTAAATTATAATTAATCCCTCAAACTTATTTAAGAAATTGGTATAAAATGAGTTTAATGGATTATTAATATAGAACTTGATTAAATGTAAAATAAGAGATTTAAGTTAGCGGTTTATGAGTTTAAAATATTTTTCATAATATTTCTTTTCATAAAATTTAGATTTTAATGAAGTATTTAAAGTATATTTTTTTCAATTTATTACTTATATCTTGTGAATAGGTTGCTTTCTTAAAGTTATAACTATTTCTAAATCTTTTGAATTTTAATAGATTTAAAAATGTAAAAATAATATAGATGCATCTTTAGAATAATTTAATTATTATGATTATAAAGACTTTAAAGTATTTGCCCTGCTAATCTTTTTTTTAAAAAAAAATCCATAAAAAATATCTCAAAATAAAAAGAAATGTCATTAAATTTAAACCCCAATTAATCATAACTTCTCAAGATAAATTTAAAATTAAACTCATCGATATTTATTAGGATATATTTATAAAGTTAATCAATAATATCTGTCTTAGAGAGCTTGAGGAGAATTAATCATTACTTCATGGTTTAATTTCTTTTTTTTAAAAAAAAATAAGATTGTTTTATTAGAAAATCACTACAAAAATTTATAACTTATGTCAAAAATTTAAAAAGAAGGAGAGTAATAATTAGACTATAAACTTATAGAAATTTTTGAGAAGAAAATATAATTTAAAAATAACTTTTGCATTCTAGTCTTCAAAATCTATTTTTATTTATTAACTTATATTACTAAAAATAAATAAAAATTACAATTCACAATTAAAATTTTCCTTACAAGACTACTGACTAGTTTTAAACTTCTTTAATTTTAATTGAAATATATTAAACTCTTAAAATTTGTCTTATTGCTAGAAAAACTCCCAATCATCTGAAAGATGGCTTAAGAAGGTTTATATTATCCGATCACTATAATTTTATTTTTTAATTAATAATTATATTAGCCTTTTAAGAGAAAAATCTAAACAATTAGGACTATTAATAATTTCTATGATTTAAATAAATTCTGATTTTTGGAAACCTTTGATGTACGTGGATATTAAAAAAAAATAGATAAATTTAATAAGATTTCAGTTTGTGGAATTTTTAGGAATATAGTTGTTATAAAATTAGATTTTTAAGTGAAAAAAATATTAATTACTATGTTACTATGTTCTAATGTTAATAAAAATGAACATGATTGTAAAATAATCAAAAAAAGAAAAAAAAAAGAATTTAATTTGAATTTAAAAAATTTTTAAATATAAATTTCCTTATTATTGACTTTTCAAAAATAAAAGACATGTTATAGATAATTTAGAATTTCAAATTTTAATTAATTTGATTAAAAGAGCATTAATCAATTATTAACTCTAATTTATAAAAATGATCTTTCTAATATTAACCCTAAATACTTCCTCAAAATTATAAACAAAAATATATAATTGTTTTCAAAGTTTATTGAATCTTAATACATTAAATTCAGTATTAATATTCTGGGACAACATATTTTTTAATAAGTTAGATGATTCATAAAAGTAATACCTAGTAAACAAGTAAGGATCAGGACAAAAGATATTTAACTAGGAATATTAAAATATAACTTTTAATAACAAATTTTTATTTTTTTAAGAAACAATATAAGGTATTTATGAATACTATTAGAGAATTAAAAGTTTGAATTTTTCTTCAAAGTAATAATATTAGTTATTTTTTTAATAAATTATATAAATATCTAAATTTTTTTATTCCATTGAAAATTTATTGCTGTGCTAAATAATTTTAAATATTTCAATAATAAAGTGAATAAATATAACCGAAGGGCCATACTACAAATATTATTTAAAATGTAACAAATACTAAATTAAATACTATAAACTAACAAACAAGCATAAAAAGCCAAATAAATTTAGATAGTAGGCGTAGAGATTTATCAGTAAAATCAAACAAAATTATTAAAGAAAGTTAGATTAGAGAATAAAGTTAAAATCAAAAACATTCAATCATTCTTACGAAAAGCTCTAAACAATAAAACTTATAAGTTTCTTAGATTTGCCAAAAAAGCAAAATTTTATATTTATGTTGTCTATTAATGAGTATTGTAAGAATAATATAAAATTGAGTTAGATTTTTTAATGAAATTATTATGAAAGAAAATAATTCATAAACATTTATATGATAATTAATTAGAATAATTATCCATTATTCATTTGATGATAAGATTTTTAGCTGATTTGAAAAGAGGAAAAAATTAGATCGAGAAAAATAAATTAATGTAAATCTAAATAAAAAAGTTTGGATTATTTTAAAGTTTACTCTAATTTTAAATTATTTTGTGACACTACTTTTTACTTGATCTTATAAGAAAAATAAAGGCATTTTAAAGTGAAAATTAATAAATTTTTTAAGTTTAAATCTTAACTCTGCAATATTTAATTTAGTAAAGCACTTAGCATTATCTCTTTGATAGTAATATTGTATATTATATTTATTTGAAATCATACTTTATTTTTCTTAAAAAATGCTAAATTATAAATTCTTTCATTCAAACTATAATAATATAAAGGAGCGGTCTCTAATAACCCTGCTACAAGCCTCTCAAAATAATATATAAAATATCAACCTAAACCAATAAATATAATTGAGACTTATTTCCGTGATTATAATTTGATTTTAAAATTTATTTTTATATTTATTTTTTTAACATATTTTTTGTAATAAAAATGAATAATTCACCGCTTAAATTTATAAAATCATACTTTTTTATTTATTTTTTCTATTGCTATTTAGATTGACTTATACAATCATAGTTTACATGATAGTCAGAATTAATAAAACTAGTCTCGACCTTAGAAATTTAAGCTACTTAATGTATTGATAAATTACAAATTATTCTTTCTCGTATGTTTTATTTTATTCAAATAATTAACAATTCATTCAGTAAAATAGATAAAATCAGTCAATTATGATATGAAAATAATACAATTAACATTTCAGTTAATAAAAGAAATTTTTAAGCAAACTTTATTAAAAAAACTTTTAAATTATTGTGATGAATTCGAGTAAAAAATCGTGATTTTGAGTTTTCCTCTTTTTAAATAAAAGTTTTTTAATCATATTTTTATAATTTTAAATTTTTTTTCTTCAAATACGATTAGATCTCTTCTTATAATTCTAATTTATAATGCATATAAAAATGAATTTATAATGTCTTTTAAAAAGTACCTTCTTTCTTAGAATGATTTTCTATTTATTATTTAATTTGCTAATTAAATTTAATTTTTATTTTAATTGATGCGAAATATGAATTTTAATTTTTCAAATCCCATTAAAATTTGACTATTTTTACAAATTGTTAAGTTGCAATACAAATCCATTAGCTCGCGATGAACAAATAGCATGAATTGAAAACTAAAGATGAAATAATATAGCAAGAAAATTCAGGTTAATATATTATAAAATAAAATAAAAATAATACATCTTAAGCTTCTTCACTTGTAGGCTACCAATCTCAAGATCTATTAAATTAATATATATTTTTATTAATAAAAATCTAGACAATAGTGGTATTTAATAGGAATAGGTAAAATAAATATTTTCAGATATTAGTTTCAAGAGAGGCCAAAAAAATAAACAAAAGGAAGACAAACTTAAATCTATACTTAATTAGAAGCCAAAATCCTAGAATTAAAAATATTTAATTTATTAGATCTATAAAAAAATTTTATTTTTTATTTTTTAAAAAAAACTTATAATAAAACAAATAGAAACATACTCCCGAATTACTGGTAAAGAATGCAAATTAATTATAAAGTTATTGTATATTTTAGAAAATTAAATTAACAAATTTTATAATGAATTTTATCAATTAAAATTAATGCACTATTTTATCCTGCATATTTTAAAATGTTAGGGGGGGAAGTTTCCTGCCCCATTCGGTAGTTTTCTGCCAACATTAAATTTTTTTTTTTTTTGCAATAAATTTAATAGAAACAAATAAATTTCAATTTCAATTCAACTTACCATAATCATGTACTATACAACATTTATTATTATATAATTTTCAAGGTACATAATTATTCTTTATCAAATTATATATTATTAACAAGGCTAAAATAAGTGTTTTTTATTAATAATTAATGTAATTTTCATTAAATTTTAAATTCATTATCAAGGTAGAAATAATATTTGAAGCTAAATTTTAAAAAAATCTACATCATAATTGATGATAAAGATTTTTTGAAAATTATAAAAATTACATATTTTTATGTATGGTGCAGGAAACTTCCCCCTCCAAATGTTAAATTGATTTCTATTTTTATAATTAGTAACTTGCAAATCAAAAAATCGAAGAGGAAAGTCTTATCTCAATATAAAATTAAAAAATAAAGCTCAGTTCAAAAACTTAATAAAACTTTTTAAATTAAAAACTTATTGAGTTAACTTAATAAAAAGATGCCCTGAGATTGTCACTTTAAATTTATTGAAAAATTAAATTTTAATTAAATCATTATAAATTACTAAAAGAAATTTCATAAATTGTCACCAATTGAAGTAGAAAAATTAAAATTTAGCAACGATTAATATAAAAATACAAATAAAGTAGCCAATTAAAAGAATTCTATTGTTAAGTCAATAAACTTCAATATACATAATGATTTTTAGTTTTTATAAAAGTATTTTATTTATTTTTTAATAATAATAATAATGTTAATAATAATATGATCACATTGAGGTCTTTGGGGACCCCCGATCGCTAATATTTTTCAATATATGTAAGGGACTTGCCCTTTTAATTAGTTAATAAGTTTGTGGTATTAGTTAATTTTGGACTTTAACATAATTCACAAATCTCTTTTTCTCTTCTCTGTCAATCTTTTGTGCCTGCCTTCCTTTTCTCTGTCTTTTTCTTATGTTTACTTAAGGTGGTTTAGATTCTTTAGATTGCTCTCCAATGAAATAATTTTCAAATTTACTCTTGAACAGAGTGTTGGTGAGAAGTTCTCTCTCTTATATACTTCTTAGTTATAACTCTCCTTAGTATAGTGGACTGAGTTAGTTGATCAATTGGATTTCCCATGGTTCAAAATTATGAAATTTGTTTTGATCATTGGAATCTATAAGTCTTTGTAGAAGTTTAAATCTTATTTCTTTGGGGTTGAAATTTTAGAATTTACTGAGTAGTAGTTTGGTGTAAACTTCTTTTGGTTTTATGAAGATATCCAAATTGATTATTTGTTCCCCTTTCTTCTACTATGGCAATTGTTTTAAATTTTTATATTTTTATTGGTAAAATTCTGGTCAGATTCTGGTATGTTTGAAGCCTATTTAGTAGGTTTTCGGGTGATTCTTCATGTATCTTGTCTATTTTATTGGGTGATTCTTCAGATATCTTGCTTGGCTTTTTGGGTGATTCTTCACACATCCAGCTGCGGAGCTCGGGTGATTCTTCTTGTATCTGAGTAGTCTATTTAGTAAGTTCAAGATTGTTAGGTTTCTACTATTAAATAGAGTCATGAGAATCTTGCTCATTCTAAACGAGTTAAGGCAATGTTTTAGAGTTAAAGAAAGAAGGTTTCTTCTCTACTCTTCCTTATTACTCCCTGGATTGAGGAGCTCTAGTTCTGAATTCCCATTGGTTGGGGTTTTGTTGAAGGGGTTTCTGGGTGTTGTTTTTAGAAGTATGTTTTTGTACTTGTTACCATATGTGGGTTTATCCTCATCCGTCTTTCTTTTTGCGGTATCGGGATTAGTCAAATAATGAGGTGGAAGACTATTGTAGATTTGTTGGAATTTTTACCCTTTATTATCGGTGGAGTTTTTAAGTGAAATATTTGGTTGGGAGGGGACATACCAATTTTGTCCGTTCCAGTGCAGTGTAGGTTAGTCGAAGAACTATTATTCACTAGGTGTCCTTTAATGTTTAGATTAGACTCCGTACAAATCGAAGGTTTGTTGTTGATGGTATGGACTTCCGTGTTGGAGTTTGGCATTGTAGCGGTCGTCGAGTTCGATGTCAGAATCGTCGAATTCGATATCTGAGTTTGTGTCGGATGAGTATCCATCGGATGATTCATTATCGGTTTCCCAATATTTTGAGTTTTGTCCAAATTTTGCTTAGCTGTACTGTGCTAAGTCTTAGAGAGAGTTGGCTGCCTTATCTCTATACAGTGGGGCGCCTAGATTGACTGACTTAAGGTCGGAGACTAGTGTCATCTAATCACGTTCCTTTTAGTATCAATCTAATTTAATAATATTTATTTTTTAATTTATTAAAATTGGCAAATTTCGAGAAAAAATTAAAAAATAAATAATCCTCACACAATTTTTTATTTAATTTATTTTTTAATTTTATAGCCCTCTTATTATTAATTAATAGAGATAATTAATGTTATTTTTTTAATTAAATTTCTCTCTAAAAATATATCTTTTTCTATTAAATGTCTCTTAAAAGGAAACTAATCTACTCTGTCATTTTCCTTAATTAAAATTATTAGATTATTTAATTTTAACTTACTAAATTTGAATTTTACAATTCTTAAAAAGTATAATTTATCATGAATGTTTAAAATTTAGTAGCAGGAGGAATTTTTTTTCATTAATTTTTATATGCTTTAAATTTCCACAAATAATTATTAAATTAATATGTATAATTTTTGTTAAGGAATCAATTTTATTTTCAATTAAATGACTTGAATCTAAACAAGATGTTAATTCCAGAGTAGTAATAAGAATAGATATTAGTACTAAATTAAAATAAGGACCTAAATTCAAGAAGCGATAAATAATGGCAGTTAGTGAGCTTCTTAGCGACATGTGAATTCAACTATCATATCTATCTGTAATTTGATTATAGTACTATGAAAGAAACCATTTAGGACAAATAGAGAGAGATAAATATAGCATTAGAAAGTGGATTTAGTAAATTCCTTGTTGAGGGGTCTCAGAAGTGGAAGGATTCCTTTTCACCTATAAAACAGAGTATCAGCAAGTAAGGAGAGAAGAGGACTCAGCAAACATAAATATCTATTATTTTGTGAAAAACAAACAAGTGGGATCTAAGGTGCAATAAAAAGTAATTTCTACTAGAAAGGGGACAGTAGACAACAGAAATTATTGAAGGAGGCATAAAATCAAGAATGAATAACGGAGAGCCGCAATAGACTACATGTTTATAAGAGCTGATTTCTACTTAATTATATTTTTGGTAGTTTTCGCAGTTATTCATTTCATTTTTTAATTTTACCTTCAAGTATTTTAATACAACAACTACACTAAGGACCTTAATTCGTTTAATAACTTATCTTAAAGTTTCGAAGAAATACAATTAGAGACTCATCAACTCAACGAATTCTTAAATGATAAATATAATTTAAAATATTTATTTATTATACGGATTATCAAATTAATTATGATAATTCGAGATTGATGAGGACATTTCCAAGAAAATTTGCAACAGATTTAATATTTTAATTTAAATAAATTCTTTAATATTGTTAGAAAAGTAATTCTATTTATTAAGCTTTAATATGTATATTTTAATAATATTGAAGAGCACTTATCTCCATATAAATTGCTTACTAGTAAGAACGCAAAGAATGCCAGGAAATTTTGAACAAATATACATTATTTCTATAAATTATAGTATTTATTCAACTTAATTTTATAAATTGAGTGATTCCATTTTTTACAATATAATTTTAATAAATAAAACCCTTTTTTTAATAAAATTTCTAATTCTATAAATTCACTATCAAAAAAAAAACTTAGCTAAATTACTAAACAAAGATAAATAATAATCATTAACTTTATTTTATTGAAAAATAAATTTATTTTTAAAAATTATTATCATTTAAAATTTCCCCTCTTTTTTATATTTACCTAGTCATTTATAAAATATAAATAAGTTAATGTATATAAATAAAACACATGATTATAAATAAATTAAAAAATAATACAAAACTTTTATATTAGTTATTTTTAACTTCTATATTATTTTTCATTTTATATCACATCATATTATATTAATATTAAATGTAGATATTAACTAATTTATTTGAATAAAATTATAATTCATAATAATTTTTAATATTATTATTATTATGAATACTAAAATTCATTTATATCTGTAAATTAAGAAAATAAATACATAACATTCAATCATTTGAATTTAAGCAGCCAAGAATTTGAGTAAAATATAAATAAATTGTGAGCAATTAAAAAGGATTTTAGGCATCTGTTTAACTTTTTAATCTTTTATTTTGATATTTTTTATAATATTAAAAATTTGATCGAATTAATTAATATCATTAAACAGTTAAACACACTAAACAGAAGTTCTTAATGTGAAAATACTGTTTAATATGTAGAAATGGAATGAGCAAATAAATAGACTAAACGATTGCATTTCTATTTATACACTGTGATCCTCTCCATGAGACGTCAACTTTTCTTAGTATCTTCGTAGGGCAGTTCAGGGGTCATGGTCTAAATTGAAGTACTCTTGAATGTCATCTATGTCTCTCCGAGCTTTACACTGACTGAGTAAATCTACTCTCCGCTCCATCAAGGTAAATCTAAATGTGAGATTAGCATATCTATGAAGTTTCGTGCATTTTCAAGATAAGCCCGATTATTCAACTGCTGAGCTTTGGTGAGCTGTAGAATCAGAAGAGACTTGCAACTAAAGCTTTTTGGAGGCATCATTTTAAATGTATCATAGATTAAACATCATCTGATGCAATTGAGATTATAGAGCGAGCTTCTTCCGTTTCCTTGAACATTCAATTTTTAATAACTAATATATAGAATGGAAATTAAATAAATAAAGACAAAACACCTGATCTGTTTAGTATATTTAGTTGCGAATTAAGTTCTACATATTAATCAGTATACACACATTTAGAACTTCTGTTTAGTTTAAGGAGATTAATTATTTTGATCAAAATTCCAATATTAAAATAAATTAAAGATTAAACAGTTAAAAAGTTTAAATAGATGGCTAGAATCCTGTTAAGTTGCTCTCAAATTTGATATACATTACACTAATATACTTTGCTCTTAATGTTCAAATGATTAAAAGAGATGTATTTATTTTCTAAATTTCCCGATTCAAATGTATTTAATTAATAAATTTCTACTGTCTTGATCCTATCATTCTAATTTTAATTATTTTATTATTAATATTATTATCAATTCTTATTATTACTTACTAATGTGGCTATAGAACATGGAGTAACAATGAGAACGGGAGCTGCTGGATTGACACGAGGGACATGGACCCAAGGAACAAGCTGACGACTCTGAACTAACTGTCAGCGCCGAAGAGTCAAGTGTCAACCCAAGGTATGGTAGTGGGACTACATACTCTTACATAGGTGTGTGGCTCAACGATAAAGTTGAAATCATCCCAACGATCAAGGAAACTCAAAGGGCAGTCGCAAGAACTAAGGACTATTACATGCAAGGTAAACAAATCAGCTACCGCAACTCAAGATGAGATCAAGAAATTATTTTGGAAAATCAAACCATACTAGTGACCAGAGAGGAGTTCTGAGATACAGTAAACCCGCTGTCATTAGCATATTTATACCTAATCACAACTAACTAAGTTAAGGTATTTTATAATACATTAGTAAGTAATAATTAGAATGATTAATATATAGTAGAGATCTGTAATAACTTTGCATCTCTATTTTATCAATTCCCGCCTTTATCTATATATATAAATAAACTATAGCCCAAACTTGGAATGGTTTTTTGCATCTAGATTTAGAACAAAAGTTTTATTCACAGAATAAGTTTTCACTGCAAAATTATCCATCGCATACATCATTTTTATATTATTAGACATATAAAAACATGGTTTTTGCCGATTTTTAAATAAAAATCATAGTTTTACTTTGAATACTTGTAATTGTATTGGTTTTGAGAGCACCCCAAGACCTAATTAATTTCAAGAATTATTGCTAAGATAGGTAGAAGCAATTTCATAGATTAAAAGATATCTCTGCTATTTATGAATCCCATTATGAAATATTCTCTTTAATAATTTTTAATTTTATTATCTATCTGTATTTATTTGTAGATTTGATACTAAAATCTATCGCATAACTCCAAATAGTATATTTTTAAATTAAGTTTTTTATTAACTAATATTATAAATGACGATTTAAATTAATAAATAATCTCAAATTTTAAAATTCTCAATATGATGATGAAAAAAGTCACTAAAATTTTGATCATTTCACTCTTATATATTAAAATTATGACCATAGTTCAATTGTCTTAAAACCCCAATGCTGTTATTTACAATTTTTTGTAGACGTATAAAATTAATCAAAATACAAATACTCTTAACTTAATATCATTTATTTCACTTCACAAATTTCTCAATCTCTCTCTCAAAGTTTTTAGTTGATCTTGCCTCTCCTGGTCCAGGTCCTTGATTTCTTCGCATTCTCCATCCTTTGGTCTGAATTTTAATGCTTCCTTCATCAACGAATCCACGGTGTCCTTGGTGAGGGCGGGCTTGAATCTCTGCAGAAACTGAGGGGGGAGGTGGGGGGAGCTCTGCATCAGCATGGCCAGGTCCTTCTTGAATCTCTTCATGACGCTATCTCTTCTCTGCCTTTCCTTGCTTATTGACAGGGGTCTCTTGTCTCTGTCAGCAGCTCGGTTCATGATGTTGTCTACAGTCTCCATATTCTTGATTGGGTCTTAGTTGGTGAGAGGCACTCAGAATGTCAAGCTCAGGAGAACTTTAATTGGGGTTTTTCAAATCGTTGAATTTTACAGAGAGCTTGTTGCAGGCGAATTCGATGATTTTCAGCAAGCCACCATAGTCGTATCGTACCTCGATCGAGAGAGCGCAGCCCGAGCTAGCGAGTTACAAATTAATGGACAGGCAGCTGTTTACCATACTAAGATTATGAGATGAAAACATTTGCTAATGACGCCAGGTAGTTGGAATATTCAAAATCACTCGACCCTCAGAGTCCTCATAAGTTGGCTCCATGCAGTGAGTGCCCTAATGTATACGACCTTAAGCCAACGCATGCAGAGTGCTGCCCCCAAACAAGCCAGTTTGACTGTCATAGACTAGGGTGCCAAGAATCCTGATTTAGAAGAGTTTATTCTGATACACTTTAGCACTAGAGTAGTATAGTTTTCGCTAGGCGCAATGCACTAGAGCTTCGTGCTTTGGCATAAGAGTTTAGTGCCTTTGGCTACTCATGAGTATTCAGGATGCCAACTGGCTTGGTGGCTGAGCCAACGGTATCTGGACAGCAGGCGTTCTTGAGATAATTGCTGGGACTTGCCATCTGATCACTTATCTTAGGTAATAGGTTACATTGTGCTCCTTCCCTACATATGGTGTGAACAACTAAGGCTCGAATCTTACTTTAATAGAGGTGCAGAGACATCCGTGGTGGGATCCAAGAAGTCACCCATGGTTTGGTGGTGCGTCGAATCATCATGAGAACATTAAATATGGCGGCCGCCATCTTCCTTCTCAATACTACAAACCCCATTCAAGGTCTCGTCCACTAATGTCGAATAAGAGAGCGTGGAGCGCGAGCCAAGAATACTGCTTACCACTCGTCAGAGTGCTCCCCGGCTTCTATTAGATACCAATATGTTGCTCAAGAGATTGCTAAGGCGCTGTTGGAAAGATGTCTTGGTGAGCAGGGGATCGTCGAACTCAAGATTGTCAAGCAGAAGATCCTCAGTTGGGTCCTCCGGCAGTTCAGGGTCGTCTTGCTCGCATGGTGAGTTGTGAATATCTAGTAGTAGGGGGTTCATCTGTTGGATTCGTGTCTTTCTTAAGGATTCTAAAGTATTATTATAGGGTTCGAGCAAGTTATAATAATTAAATTCCGAATCTCGTCATTTTGGTAGCTTTAGTTGAATAGCCTCTACTACTACTACTACTACTACTACTACTACTACTACTACTACTACTACTACTACTACTACTACTACTACTACTACTACTACTACTACTTACTACAGACCACTACTAAAAATTACTAAAGCTACCAATATTATAATAAATTAATCTATCTTAATTAATTTATATCGTCACCCAAATCTTGTAAATAACAGCATTGGGGTTTTATCATAGAAGAAATTATATAACTTCAACATTTAATGCTGAAAGTACAGATCATCTAATAGTTTTTTTTTACTATAAAGATCATTTGAACAAGCCAAGAATTACAGAGAAAATTTAATAATTAGACAAAGTGGAGATTTGACAAATAATACAAGTTGCTGTATATTAAAATTTGATATTTGTAAAGAAATTTTTCATCTATAAGGAAAGCTTTCACAAAATAGGAAATTAACTTTAAGGGCGATTCCCAAATAACAATAGTAAACATATAAAACTTATAGAAGCTTCCACATTGCATTCATATTTTTTCTACAAAAAGTATCATGAATTCCTAAATATTAAACTATGCATTAAGAATGGTAAATGACTGTCTAACTAGTTAAAATTTCATTAACCTTCAAATATTTGATAGTTTATATATTTCAATATCCAAACTATTAAATATCTAACTTAGATGAATTATTGACAAATATACCTCACATTATTATTATACCAATTATATCAAATCATTCTAATTTTAGTTATAAAATTCAATTGAGTATTAGAAGATTTAGATATTGTTATACCTATTTTAAAGAGAATAGGAGGACATGTACAATATCTAAATATACTAAATCAAATTTAAATTAAAGTGAATAGTCAAATTCAAATATTTATTCTATAAATAAATTTAAACATAGCTAATTATAGATATTGGTTAAGATTATTTTATTTTACAAAACTTGTACTGCTTTTGTTATTTTATTATAATTATTATATAATATATCAATATCTATAAATTATATTTTACTGCTCTTAGATCCTTTTCTTTGTATAAAATTTTATTAATTATTATTAAACTAATTTAATTCGAAAGTATAGCAAGTGATGTTTGACTGTAAACCCGATATTAATACAAACTCTGTTACAAGAAATTCATCTCAGAGTAATCAACATGATTATAAATTTTACTATTATAATATTTAGAGAGTTAATTTGTATATAAATTATTAAATTTATTTATATTTTAAAAGTTATGCAAAAAATTGTTTAAGAATAATTAAACTGTGCAATTAAGAATTTTATATAATGATTTAAAGAATTTAGAGTACGTGAATGCAGAAATATCGTAAACTCTTACTGGTTATAATGGAATATTTAAAGGGATTATATTTTGAATATTTCTATACATATATATATATATAAACCCCAAAACCCCAATACATATATGCGTGATAAATGTATAAGTTGGTATACTGATGATTTAATATCGATAAATAGCGAAATTCCAAACTTCACAATTTAACTTATTATAGGGCCTTCAAAGTGCAGTTTCCAATGATCAGTAATGTGGGAAAAAAGTTCGAATTTTATTTCGGTCCCATACTTTACCATTGGATAGAGCACAGTGCGTAGATGAAGAATATGTGGTCCTTACCCTACTTTTGACATCTGTGAGCTGAGTTGCGTCATTTGCAAGGTTCATGGGGCACTCGTTTTGAACCTCCCTCTTTTCCTTAATTCAAATTTTAATTAAATTATTAATACTATTAAATTTTAAAACTTAACTACTATGGTGGAATTCAAAGGACCATAGTCTCGTTCATGTACACTTGCTTTAGCTCTCAATTCCTGCAAAAGCGTAGACTTCATGTCTCTCTTGCCTGCGGTCATTATTTCCAACCAGTGCAATAAAATCCCAAGTTTAATCGAGCAGGGGTTTTGGGGTTTTGAAGGGCTATAAGAATTTATTGTTAAGCTTATTTAAATTCAGCTAAAATTTAATCGATTTAAACAAATAAATTTAACAATCCACTATCAATATACTTTACAAATCAATCTTAATGTATAAAAAATATGATACATTTATATATAAATAATAAGAAATATCAATTCTATTTTACATAATGGTAAACAAATAATTTATATTTCTCAAATTTCTCTATTTTAATCTTTTTAATTTTTTAATCATATTTTTTTACTTGTAAATAAAATTTTTTAAATTATTGATAATCATAGATCAAAATTTTTATTTAAGCTTTAAAAAATAAAATAATCTTTAAATTCTACTTATTTTCTTATTTTTAAGCATTCTCATATCAATTCTTATGTAAAATGCATTTTTTTATTTTTATTTATTAATTTATTAACTATTTGATGAAATTGTGAATTCAATCTTAACATATTTTAGAATTGGAAACAAATTGATCGAGGAAATTTCAGATTGCACCTTATGACATTCACAAATTGATCACATGGTAATTTAATTTCGATCTAAAATGTGAACTACTCAATTCTAAATATTTTAGATTTGACACAGTTCCATTTCAAATATCCCGACTATATTTCCTTTTGCAATTTTCAAATTTTAAGATTGAATCTCAGATATAAGTAAATTATATATAAATAATTAATTAATTTTTTAAATTAAAAAAATTCAAATTAAAATAAAATCTTTTACTGTAAATTTTTCATTTAAAAAGTGCATACATATCAATCCTTATATAGAAATTTAAGATTATTAATTTAGATTATTTGAATTCTTATATGAAATTTAATCAGACATTTTAAATGTATTATAGCTGTTTAATTTACAAATATGAACTAATTTATAAAAATAAATCTAAATAAATTTATAACAAATTATTCATTCAAAAATTTCATCTTAATAAATAAAACAATTTATCTTGGATTGCTAAAAGAAAATTTATATATAATTTTTAAAATATATTTTTATCATATAAGAATTTTAATATTACCGATTATACAATATCTATATGCAAAATCATCAAACTCGATGAAAACTTAAAATATTTACATATTATGAATCATTTTATACTTATGAATATTATTTATATTTAGAATGCTTTTTTAAAATACTTATTTTTCATATAATTAAAAATAACATAATATATTTTATTATAGTGTTATATTATAAATCCATTTATTTCCGTAATATAAAAATAGCTAAATTGTAAATATAAAAATATAAAATTACAATTTAAATATATCATTACATTAAAAATCTAAAAATACTTACTTTTATTATTCATCAAAGCCTAATGAGCAATTTTAATATTTTTATTGATGTATTTATTTCTTTATTTTATATTTTAAATTGAAACTTATTTTATCTCATCTCAAAGTCAAATTAATTTAAGAATGTATTGATAAATTAGAGATTGAGAAAGCGAATATTTTGTGATTTGATAATTGATTCTCGAATTGGAGTTAGATTTAATTGTAAAATTTGTAACTTTATATGTTGCATTTTCAATTCCAAACTTGATTTGAAGCATTCTGATTTCAAATTGATCACTAATTACACCTATAAAAAATTAAAAAAAATTAAAAAAAACTAAACGAAAAAACTGTATACAAAGAATCTTGGTCCCTAGTAGAACACTACCCGCTGGCCAAGCGAGCTGCATATAGCAACGTGTTCACTCAAGGGGGGTAACGATTGGTCTACTCGTTACGATGTTGCATAGACTAGGGTTTAAATCCAGTCTAACTGAAGCTGCAACAACAAACTCTGAGATAACAATGTACACAAGCCCTTGGGTCGGCACAACCAAGTTCTGAGGGAATATAGCTACGATACAAAGACACTGCACACGTTTAGTTATTATTAATCTTTTAAATTAGATTAATTAATTTATTTTATTTGTTTATTAATTATTTGTAACTTAATTACAAAGTTAGGGCTTAGGATTCTGGATTGCTGATTAGATTATTTGAAATAATTAAATTTTTTGATTTTAATTTAATCTATTTTTTTAGTTTATTTTTAATTAACTTACTTTTTTCCCTAAGTAAGTTAATTTAACCCATTCCTATAAACTATAGGACTCCAGCACAAATTAGTTTATTAGTTTTAAAAACTTATTTAAAACATTTTAGGGCAATTTTAAGTTCATTTTTAGAACTATTTAGGGCATTATAGGAAATCTCATATTCCAATTCATTTTCAATTTATTTTAAATTGATTTTAATTTTAAAATCTAAAAAGTTTTAATCTAATATTTTTTATTTTTATTAACTTTTATAAAATAATTATAATCTCATTACTAGTTAACAAATTTATATAAATTTCTAATGTTCAAAAAATTGGAATCATACCTAGTTATTTGATAAATACTTTTACATTTATCATTCAGCAATACTTAATCCATGTAAATTTGGTTATCAAATAAATTTTAAGAAAAAATAAGAAAAAATTTCTAGCATAATTATCATTTTTAATTGCTTTATTTCATTATATCAAGTAAATTTCTTTTTAATAACTTTTTATGAAAATTAAATATATTTATTTAAATTTAAATTAAAACCTAATTTTATTTGAATTATTTCTAAATAAGTTTACATATGTATATTTAACAATTGTAAATAATACTTTAAATTAATTTTATTGAGACTTAATTGAATAAATTTAATTTATTTCTTATAAGAAATGTTCTTTAACTCATTTTATATTTTACTTAAATTTTATGTTGTTCGAATACAAATGAATAGTAAAGTTTGCTTATTAAGTCAAAAGTTTTTATGGGAAATAAATTTATAAGAACTCTTTGTTTAATGAATTAATTCTTATAAGGAAAAGTTTGACATAAGTTTTAAGTGAAAAATTTTGTTATATAAAAGCTTAGAGTATTTTCAAATTTGATTTTGATTTTTCACTACAATAAACCTTACTTAACACTTAAGCGTTATTATCTTTATATATTCATAAGTCTTTAAGTGAGATAGATTCCAAAGCAGCAGTTAAGACATGATAGTAGCATCTTCTTACAAGATTCTAATTTATCCTACTTATATTCATGCCAAGTTCTTTCATAAAGGCAGCCCAATAGCCTCTATAAAGGTTAACTTATTATAACTTACTTTGATTAAGCTCTTGTATTCAAAGGATTCAGGTCTCTGTTCTTAATCCAAGAGTACATAAGCTCTGCAGGAGCTAGCCTGTAATGATAAGGCCCAAGAAACATGAGCAGTAATTTGAGATTGTCATACTTTGCCATTACTTCTTAAGATCTGTGATAGGGAGCGTTATCAATCATGATAACAGTATTCTTCCTCCACTCCAAATCTATATCATCTAATGTAAGTGCAAGCTTGCACAAGAAGTACATAAATGAGTGTTGATTAGTTCTTCCCCTATTCACAGTATAGAACAACTCTCCAGTACTTGACACTCCAATAATCAAGTTCATTTGACTAAGCCTCTAAGATTTTGTAACCCTATTCTTAACATAAGGAGCTGTCCAGCCTCTTCTTCTCTCATCAGTCTAGTGCAATACTGATTCATCAATGTTAATAATTCTCTTGCCTTCACTTAGAAAGAGTATGAATTGTTAGGCTGCATACTAGCGTTGAAGCTTACTACTGTTATTGTTATGAAGGTTCGTTATCTACTTAACTTACTTATATGTCATCATTAGTTCATTCTTAAGGAACCTTCGAATCATCTACTTTGAACAGTGAAGCTGGATCTTTGACACTAAGCTTTTCTGTATATCTGATATTTAGATAGGCACTTAGTCATAAGTAAGCATATTCACTATATGAGTGCGAGCTCTGCTGTGCAGCTTCTTATACTTGCCTCTATTAACTTACTTAAGATTCCAAAAGTTCGCTTTTTTTAAGGGATTGTTAAGGTACCTTCTTAACTTATAGTATGAAATGCCAAGCCTCTTCATAATCTGCTAGCAGTTTAGCTTTTCAGACATCCTTAGTCTTTGAGATTCCTGAGCCAGCTTGACCTCTTTTTGCTGCTGCTCCTTTTCTTTCCTCATGATCTTGAGTTACCTTCGAGGCACTATAGCTTAAAGCTAAGTATACTATCCAAAGATTGGAAGTGAGTCTTTCATTTTATGGTTCTCTAATACTTTCTATTCTAATTCCTTCATATCAATTAAAGGGGCTCTTTCGAGCATACCTTAAGGTTCTAATTCTGATTAGGTATAGTCAGTGTAGATCTCAAGTGTGATCTGGCCAAGAGTCTATATTTAGTGGCCATCTAGTAACGATTCCTTAAATCCTCCTAGTTTACTTACTCTATAGGTTTCCTTAGGATCAATAATAAAGCCTTTGAAATTCAAAGATTCTAATGAATCTTCCAGATCATAGTAGTAGTTAAGCATCTCTCTTTTACTTACAGTCTCTATCTCAACATCAGCAACTGTAATGTTCCTTTAGTATAACATATTGGTTGTTATGTAATCTGCAGTATTGCTTTCATCATCTGTTTCACTACTTGAGCTTCGCTCACTATCTGAACTACTAGAGCTTTTATCTTCTTCCTCTTATTGGAAAAATTCAACCAGCTTAGACTATCTCTTTTTAGAACTTGATTCCATAAGTTCAGTGCTTAATTTCCTAATAATGAATTACTTTGGTGCTGGTAGGAAATCCGCATGCGGAAATCGGATCATGCTGAAGGCATTTCATAATAGTGAAAATGACTATCTCATTATAGTAACAGTGCTGTCTTCATGAGCCAATATTTGGCTATTTAAAACGGCTGATGGCACCCTCCTATTAGAATTTAATGAACCAAGCGTAACTTACTGGCATCAATGTTTAAGAACTAGCTTAGAAGTGCAAAAGCAAGAAAGAGCTCTACAACTTTCTCACCCAGGATTGTCGGGCCTTCTTACCCAAGCCTGATTCAACCAACATTTACTTCTTCAAGTCCATCATAAGAGCAAAGAAGGAGGTAAGCATCTCTCCTTAATTGTAACCGTCTTCATAGTACATCAGAAGAGAAGACGTCAAAGTGTCCGCAGTGCCTCACATAGAGGGACTTACAGTCCAGGACTTCCTCGATTATGCGAGAGACATCCCCAGACTACTCAACTTTCTCCCTGATGAGCGAGACTGGGTCCACTTAGACAGGCAATGGATCTGTGATTTGCTCTATACCTTAGACACCGACGGTGTCACCAACATGATTCACGATGCAATGCTTTAACGGAAAGAAAGGCTTGAGCAAAGCAGAGACCTAGTCATTGAAATGAGACCTGAATTTGTTGACGCACTCTCTAGATGCCTCAGCTTCAGCAGTAAGTTTACTCTCTTTACCTTTCCTTTGTAGCCGAGAGAGGCAAAGCTGTGAATCTCATGAAGGACTCATCTAAAAGGAAGAGAATAAGAGATGAAATTGAAGAGGTGAAAGATTATGAGACAGCCTTGAAGTCAGACAGGCAGCTCTTTCTATAAGAAACTAAGAGGCTGAAGCAAGAGCATGATAACTTGGAAAGTGAAGTACTTGACTTACGCAAAATGAAGGAGCAAGTTATGCAAGACTTCGGCTCTCAGAATCTGGAAGGGCAGGTGCAGAACTTCAGCCTTTGACTTCTGCTGGTCTCTATTCTCATCCATTCTCTGAACACTACTAATAGAAAGAGTTAGAATATGGTGAATTCTTTTAGAAATTAAGCTTTAAAATCATCTTCTTTTTAACCCCTCTCTTTAGGGGTTCCTATGATCTATATCACTTTTCAAGTTTCTCTTTTAATTTGAAGCCTTCTTCAACCAGGCTTCCATACTTTCTTCGACCTCTTCATGCTCCTTGTAAGTTTCACTAAAAGACTTGTCTCTGCAACTCCTCCTTACAAGTATAACTCACTTTTCAACTAAGTCCTTAATCTGCTCTGCCTTCTCATAAGCCTTCCTACTTCTCTTATTAGTCTATTTCTTTCCTTCCTTGCTCTTCGATCTTTCTCTGCCTGGCTCTTAAGTGATCTCCTCATATTGGCGCCTCACGCCGTTTTTGAAGATCTTCTCAACTTCACTAATAGGCTTGTCTTAGAACACAGGGTTCTGGCTCATCTTCTCTACAATGAATTCTATGATAGAAGGTTAATAGAACCCTAATTTACTTTGAGTGTCTGGCTCTTCAGCCACAGCTTCAGTTTTCATTTCCTCTTCAAAGGCCTTCTTTGCTTCCTCGATATCCTTTTTGGCTCCTATGAAAGAACTTTCTACTTTTTCGACTATCTTCTCCACTATAGCCTTTACAACTGCAACTTAATGATCGATGGCTATAATCTATTCAGAAGGAACTTCGGGCTCCTTTGCTTGATCAATAATATCCATATCAATAGCTTCTTATTTGTCTTACAAATTAAATTATACTTCATTGAACTTTTTGTCTAATATAAGGTCGATCTCATTCTACTCTACGTAAAGAAGCTACTCAGCACTATCTTTGGAGTTGAGTCTATACAAAACTCTTTGCCATCTGCCCTTAGTATTAAGTCTTCCAATTCTTCCTATAATCTGCTCTTCATACCTTTTAGAGAAGACATCTGCGATGATGAGGTAAGAACCTCCGTTCTAGTTGATTTCATCATTCGTCTGAATGTCAGTCCCTCTTCAATGAGCTTCTTTCAGCAAGTATATTCCATATTCCTTTTTCGCATTCTTCATTAAGTATCTGCCTTCAATCATGGATTCGATATTGGCGGCTTGCCCTCTGCTTAAACTTGTGAAGTCGTAGCCCGATCTCAAAAGGCCTATCTCTATTGCATTATAGTTAGTTGAAGCCACTATTAGAACTGGGGAGTGGCTTAGCTGCTCTATTATAATTTCTTTGATCTTAGCCAAGTAATCACTCTAATTAGTGCTCACAAACACATCCGGGTATTGAGTCTTTTTATTTCCCTAGAGTTTATCAAGAGTGGGAAATACTACAGGTGTAGCTTGAAAAGCTAGCTTTAAACAGTTCTCTTCAGTAAAAGAGAGATTGCTTCCAGAAAATCCTATCACTTTATGAGCTTGCTGAAAGTACTCAAGAGAGTTGATTATAGTATCAACAGAGCCATCAAACATAATCCAGTCGTACTCGTCCACTAATACGTAGCTTTGCTACCATACACTCACAGCCTTGCTGTTCTTTTGCATCTTCTTTAATTAGGGCTAAGTGTAGAAATAGATGCCAGTATCTTTGGCAAAGAAGTTTAGATTGCAATTAAGCTACATTGCTTTAATGACTCTCTAGTATCGTTTGAAGTCTCTTTGCACTAAGTGCTCATTCTTGCTGAGTATAAAGACTGATCTTTAAGTTTTAAGAGCAATAAGGATTGCTAAAGCAATGCATATTAGGGTCTTCCCATTGCCAATACCAAAATGAATGAAGTGATTGCTGTTAAGGTTGTCACAGATATAGTTTAAACATAAGACCTGAGAGCAGTAGAATTTGAAGCCTAAATTTTACTCCAAAGTTTCTAATTCGGCACTTACTCTTAAGAGTTCCTTTGGAGACCTGCTATTGAATCTGGATGCTACTTGGTTTTATAAGTTCTCATTCTTGAATAGCTAAAGAAGGTCATTAACAGCCTTTTCAGAGAAGGCTTCCATAGTCCTTGGCAATTGCATTATTCTATCAAGGTCAGAGAAGTCACAGTTTAGACAGTTGTCAATAGTGTGAATGCTTAACTATACATTTTTCTCGACTTGCGCATTCACAATCAACTACTATACTTTCCTGATTTGTTCAATCTTCCCTACCCATTATTGATCTCTGCTTTGCAGTCTTGAAGCAAGGCCTTTCATAAAATGCACCATTGAGACTTTGTCGATGACTTCTTGCTTTTATAAGAAGGTTGCCCTTGTTGAAGATATGTAGTCTTTTAAAGACTCTAAGTTAGGGGCAGAGCATAAGGCACATATTCTTACAAAGTACTCTGTATACTCTACAGGAATGTCTCTTATAAGGTTCAATCCACAGTCTTGCTTAAGCAAGATAATAAAAGGCACGTTCATTATAAAGAAGGAATTTGGTATTAGTTTGATGACCTAAGGGTCAATTGAAAAGTAGTGCCATGTTTAAGCCAAAAGCTGAATGATGCCTGGATTAGAGTCGTTTAGCTTCTAGACTATAGCAAGCTGCTTACTTAGACATGTTGCCTCAGTAATAAAGACCAAGTTGGCTAAGCCTATAGCTTGTCTAGCATTGGGTGACCTTATAAGTAAGAGAATTGCTTCTTATATTAAGTTCTCTTCTGGCTGATATTTTTCCCCTGTATAGTAACTGAGGGCAGCCAAGAAGATACGAGCCTTGGAGTCTTAGTCTAGCTTTTAGTTACTTGAGATCAACTCTGTAATTAAATAGAAGAGCCCTTGGTTCACTTAGGGTTCATTTGCCATCTCAAAGTGCTAAAGGAACGAAAAGAGTGATTGGGTGTTGCGGGCCATTATATCTTGAAGGATCTGTTCCTTTTATTAATAATTTGATTATTTGAAACTTTCAAAGTGCTTGACCAACATCTCATGGCCAATGATTGAGCCATAGTTAATAACCAGCTAAGGTAAGGGTCTTGGAGCTTGCATTGATTCACTTGCTAAGCTCACAGTAGTCTGGAACTCACTCACCTTCATTTCCTCGTTTGAGAGGGAGTGGTTAAGATTTTCAGAGACCAGTGACTTGGTATCACTGCTGTTCTTGGCTTTCTTGCTTTTGTTATTGTTTATAAACTTTCTCACAACGTTCTTAAAATCCCATGTCTTTTAATAGCCTTTGAAATCCTCCTGCTACAACAGGAGACTCAAATCATAGTTGTTTAAATGTAGGAATTCCTTTGCTCTATTGATTTTGACGCTATCTTGGGCTCCCTTGTACTCAGCTTTAATGCCCTTCACTTTGCCGCCCTCATCAATATTAGCCTTGGCTTCAAGATTTTCAAAAATCCGATCACCCTGCTCAAGAAGTTGAGCTAACTATTCATTTGAATTATCATTCCTTAACTCTAATATAGGTGCTTAGTAAAGGAAAAAAGCTTACCAGGGCTTCGTTCTTCAATCTATAGGGGAAAAGACTCAGCAAGCTGATCCCGCTCTTGGGCTGGATTCATGGTATTTTTAAGTTTTGATTATAGTATTATATACTGGATTTTTAAATTTAATAGGTGGATTATTAAAAAATACCACTGGATTCTTCAAATTTACTATAAGAAAAACCTCTCTTCTTCACTTATCCAGTGGATTTAAAGAGCTACAGCCCGCAAACCAGTTCAAATGCATTGCTTATGTTAATACCAACATATAAAGGTGAAAAAAGTAGGCTTGCAAGAAATGGCGGACCCGCCATGGGTCATTTGAGTGCTTTTCGAGTCTGGCCTCATTGAAAATTGGCTTTTTGGAAAAATCGAAAAATCCGAGGGCCTAATGGCGAATTCAACCCTATACTGTTCATAACGTACATATAACCAGTAGAAATGTGCAGTGAAAGTAGAATGGAAAGCAAAGGCACTCGTTTTCGAAAATCGAGGTCATGGTTGAAGGGGGTCCAGACTGGCTTTGGATTCTAGACTTCAGACTGGATTTTAGACCCTATAAGAGGGGGGTTTATACTAAAGTTGAATTTTTGCAAAAAGTAGTTGGGAAAGCTACTGGATTTTATGGACATATGGACTTAGTATAGTATAAGGAACACTTTCAACAATATATGATCACTAGAACACTCAAACTGCAATTAGCAGCATTCTTAAAGACTCTCTTTCTAAGACTCTTGAATTGGCCCTCTCATAATAAGTTAAATTGTGAAGTTTGGAATTTCGCTATTTATCGATATTAAATCATCACTATACCAACTTATACATTTATCACGCATATATGTATTGGGGTTTATATATATATATATATAAAGGCATAAAAAATATATTTAGGAAAATTAATTATAAATACAAGAATTAAAATATTAAATTAAATAATATTACCAAAATTTTATTAAGAAAGTAGAAAGAATTCAAATTGCAAAAGTTTTATATAAATTAAGCTTTTTTAATTTTAATAATTCTATATAATTAAAAAATTTAAACTTTCTTTATACCTTATAGTTTGTCAATTAAATATAAAATTCTAACAAAGAAATAAGTATAAAAGGGAATAAAAACACACTAAAACAGGGTAAATATTTATGATAATCAAATATATCTGTTTAGATTAATGAATTTACAAATAAATATTTTTGACAATAAAATTACAAACATTGCCACTATCTCTATTTATTTTAAGGAATTTTTTATTTTTAAGAATTCTTTTATATCGAATTTGATATAAGATTAGTCCACTTCCCTTATACTTTAATATTATAAATTATATCTAAATATAAATTTCAGAATGTATGTATTCACTCTTTTTCAATAAAAATGCAGAAAATTGTAAATTATTTATTATAATAAATAAAAATATTAACTTTACAATTAAAGAGAATTTAGTGATTTAAGAGGGAATATTAAATTGAAATACAAAAGAAGATAGTAAAATAAATTAGTAAAGCTAAGAGTATTGTCTTAATATAGTCAACATCTTCATCGTTTTATTGAACTTTTCTTGTTCTTATTGAATTCCTCAAAGATTCTGGGATTTAGTTGCTTAGCTTACTGTCGTAAAAACCCGCTGTGTTGCTGGTGCTGCAGTTGAAATCTCAGTCGCTTCTCGGTTTAAGAGCACCATATCTAGATTCTTGCTGGAGGAGGAGACTCCATTATGTTTAGCCAAAATGCAATTATTTTGAGATATTTAACAATTTTTATCATCCTGAGCTTTAATTTATAAATTTAAGACTAAAATTAATAAAAACATCTCTAATAAAATTTATCTATAAATTGAACCTATTAGTTTAATCATACATGTTAAGCATTAAAAATTAAAAAGTTTAGTCAGGATGATAAAAATTGTTAAATATCTCAAAATAATTGCATTTTGGCTAAACATAATGGAGTCTCCTCCTCCAGCAGGAATCTCGATATGGTGCTCTTAAACCGAGAAGTGGCTAAGATTTCAACTGCAGCACCAGCAACACAGCGGGTTTTTACGACAGTAAGCTAAGCAACTAAATCCCAGAATCTTTGAGGAATTCAATAAGAACAAGAAAAGTTCAATAAAACGATGAAGATGTTGACTATATTAAGACAATACTCTTAGCTTTACTAATTTATTTTACTATCTTCTTTTGTATTTCAATTTAATATTCCCTCTTAAATCACTAAATTCTCTTTAATTGTAAAGTTAATATTTTTATTTATTAATAGTTACTAGCATTACTTTGCCTCCAAGTCTAAAAGTTCTAATGAATCTCATCAATAAATGGTAACATGCGATGATAATTATTTAATGTTTAAGGTCAAGAAGAAACATCCCTCTCATAAATATAAATTCTTTTGGATTGATCCTTAATCCCTAAAAAAAATTGAATTTTTTAATTTTGCTTTTTAATGCTAATTTAGTAAATTTATATTCAAAAGTATGAATATTGTGTAATACATTTTAATTAGATAATATTTTATAACCAAATAAGTAATAATTTATATTCGTGGCATTTAACTTAATTAAAATCTTAGTCAATGTGGTACTTGCTTGATATAAAATTTTATATTAAAATCGGCTGGACTTTAATATTGGCGGTACCAATATGATAATTTGATTTTAATTTTGTCATTAAAATCAACCAATAAAATCACCTAAATTAAAGTCGAGTTATCTCGCTTCAGGGATGAAATGTGTACAGTCTTTATGAAAATTGAGCTGATTTTAATAAGAAATTATCTATCAAGAAGACCATCTTGACTAAGTATCGACTAAATTAACTGCCAAGAATTTAAATTTTTATTAGTTTAATTATAAATAATCCTCCAAATTTAAATGTATTCCTACAATAATAATTTCAGTCAATTTTGACTTATAAGCTAAAATAAATATTTACTTTTATAATTAAGATGATTTTTGAATTTATATTATTCAGGTTTAAATGCTTTCTTAGTAAATAAATGTTTAAATAAAATTAAAAAAAAATTAAAATTAATTAAAATTAGTGACGTCTCTTAATTAAATATAAATCCAGAATAATAATCCGAACTAAGTTTAACTCTGACAATTTTTATAAAAATAAATATATATAATAATAATTAAATGTATTTTGTTATTAAATTTCTGACAAGAAATAGCCTATATAAGAAAAATAAATTAAATGAGATACATTACAATCATAATTATTCCATTTCAATAAAGTTTCACGTTGATCCAGACAACTCATATCAATAAATTATAATTTATTAAAAAATAAGATTAATAAATTAAATAATTAAATTTTGTCTTAAAATGTGTGTATATATCAAAAAGCGCTAATACAGCAAGTTCTTAAGCTAATCCTTGAATTAATTATTACATTATAAAACCTAATTAAAATATTAAGGGCTATATATATATATGAATTTTTAATATTAAAATATTAAGAAATAAATTTTATAATAAATTGTTATCTCTTGAATTTACCATTATTGCAAACCCTTCTCTGAACAATGATTATTAATTCATTCGAGAGATAGGTAAGGGTTCACAAGCAACAGTAGGATTATATCGATTAAAATCCAAATAATTATCGACACTCTAAAATGACAGAGATAATGACTACCAGGGAGTCGATAATATTAATTAAGCTCATCATATTTAAGACACTCATAAAATTTAATATAATTAAAGTTAGGATCTTGAGAATAATAGATATAAATTTTTAGTATTATGAAAATATTCAATTTTAATTATTGTGTGAGAAAACATAAATTGATGAAGATTATTTTGCGATTAAATCTTATAATATAGTCGATAATGAGCAATTAAAATCCCTTATTTCAAAAAAATATAATTCAGAATTTAATCATTCAAATCGAATATTTATTTATGCTAGTTTATTTTTTCCTCTATATCACTGTGTAAATTTAAAAGATCTCGTCTAAATGATACATTTAAAGACAAATAAGAAAAATTAAAATGAAAAATACTTTTTATTTTTAACTTAAAACATAATACTGCATTATAAAAGGATTTAGATAAAAAGTTTATATATTTAATTCAATTTTGTCTTGTAAAAAATTTAAAATGAAATAATAGTATTCACTTTCATATATAAATAATGTGTAATAACAAAACATTAATTTATAATATCCACAAAAATTTTAAATAGCTTCATTAAATAAGCTTAATAATTAATTTTTTAGTAATTGCTTAATAATTTTATTCGAGAATAATGAATAAATGAATTATTAAAGAATATTTGAATTACTATTTAATTTGTATTAAAGGTGAATAGAATAAAATCAATAGATTTGCAAACAATTTGTTTTAAATTGCCATTTTAAAAATAAATAATTTTTACTAAAACATTTGAGGGGGGAAGTTTCCTGCCACCAACTTTCCATATATATATATCAAATGGGAAGGAACCTACCACATATATAAAAATATGTAAATTATATCAATTTGTAGTATATTTTATCATCATCAATGGTAAAATATACTTATGCAAAGTCTATGAACTCTCAAATGTAGAAAAAAAATTATAATATTTTCAATAAAAATACATTGATTGATTAAAGTATTGAGTTTTTATTGTTTAAAATATTAAGTGAGACATGGGATAGTTATAAAGTTTGAAAATCTTTTAAATAAAAAAAGTTGTTTAATTTAGGAGAGGAGAAAAGAAGTAATGATTTTTTTATTTTTGGCAAATAAAATGCATTTATATTTGGGATATAAATGTCCCCCCCATTTTTTTGATTTAAATATGATGGTATAATGAATGAAGTGGAGATTTTGAGAAATCTTATGAAAGAGAGTAATAAGGGGTGGTATAATTTGACTAAAATTTACAGGGTATACCAAGAAAATATTAACAATTCAATAATTTAAACTATATATAGGCAGATATTTTACTATAATCTAAATTATAAGTTATTTAATTCAAATGATGAAAATTTCTGCGATAAAATGCATTAAGATAGATAAGCAAAAAGTTCAAATCTTTATAATATTTATATTAGTTAATAAAATTAAAATAAATCAGCAAAATTTTGATTAAGTTGAATAAATAATATTTTTGTATATTCTATTGCACAATTTATAAACAAAACAATTTAAAATTAATCTTGAAAGCAATTAAAAAAGAAATCTTACAAAAATTCAAAGTTCTAAATAAATGACTGTTCATGTAGTTTTGCAATATATTGAAGGGGAAAATTTATTGGATTTATTGTTAAAAAATTAAAAATTTTCTGAATAAAAGAGTTAGATAATATTATTTATAAACATTTGATATTTAATAAGGATTTTAATGGAATAAGATTATAAATTAATAATATACATTTTTTTTGAGTTCATAAATTCTATGTGGTATACTACAAATTTTGAGAAGAGTTCATCAAAGCGGAGTTATACATAGGGATATAAAGTTGGCCAATATTTTAGTCAAATTATTAAGTATTTCATATTTTTATCCCGATAATTAATTGAACATAATAAAATTACAATTTATTAAGAAGTCGAAGAAGACGATTTATCTAAGGTGTATCTTTTAGATTTCGGTATCTCTATATTTGCCAGAGATAAGCCATCTACTTTTAAAAAATGTGGGTCTCCTGGCTATTGTGATCCTCAAATAAACTAGAATTTTCTAATATTATAAATTTCTGGAGAAAGTTTATTTTTATTTAATCGATGTTTTTTAATGTTAAATTATACATTTGAGGTTAGAATAATATCTAAATTATTGAATTTTAAGTTTACTAGACGGATCTCCATTTCGGTGCAAAAGTGACATATTCAGTTTAGGGTGTGTATTTTACAATTTAATCACTGGAAAGCATTTATTCCCAGGAGACTCTTACAAAGAAATAATATTCAATAATCAATTTATGGATGCTCAAAGAACTGTAGAAAGATATCTCGGGCAAGAAATATCTTAGATTATAAAAATAAATGCTTCAAAATATGTAAATATTAAATTTTGGGGGGGAAGTTTCCTGCCCCCAACATTAATTTTTTATTGTTTGGCAATAAAAATATTATAAATAAATAAATTTCAATTTCAATAACCATGATCATGTACTAAACAACTTTTATTAATATAAAATTTTCAAGGTGCATGATTATTCTTTATCAAATTAAATGTTATAACCAAGGCTAAAATAATTGTATTTTATTAATAATTAATGTGATTTTCATTAAAATGTATATTCATTATCAAGCTAGAAATGATGTTTGAAGCTAAATTAAAAATAACTATATCATCATTCATTATAAAGATTCTTTGAAAATTATAAAAATTACATATTTTTGTGTATGGAACAGGAAACTTCCCCCCCCAAATTTTTTTATATCAGAGAATGGTAAAGTTTTACTATTATCAATGCTTGCAAGGGATCATGAATTCAGGCCAACCGCTGAACAATGCTTAAAGGTATACTATTTTAAGGTTAATTATATTATTTATAGTTGCCATATTTCAGGAAATTAATATTGTAGGAATACATTTGAAATCGGAAAATCAAATTTATATTTATTTATAATAATTCAAAATAGAGATAATTAAAGTTGGCCAATTTAAATGGCTTATTTATAGAGAATTTATTATAAGCTGTACTTCATTTTTACCTGTAATAATTTATTGCATCCATGAAGAGAGATAACTTAATTTTAATGTGAGAGTGTAATATATAGAATTTAGATGCATTTAATTAAAGTTAATTTATGTTGTTCCATTAATGAAATATAACAATAGCGGCAATAGTAGAGTCCAGCTAATTTAAAAATTCTCTATCAATATAGTCAAAGATCGTCCGATTGGCCGACTTCAATGCCACTTTTTAGAAATATTATAAATTAATATAAATTTAATTTTCCTATTTCAAATCTATTCCTAATATAATACAGAATAAATAACCTCAGATCTATGATAAAAATATTACAATAAACTTATATAATATCAACTTTCGATATAAAAATTTAATATATTATCAATTTAAGTTTGTTAAGAAATAGTATTTCCCCTTCTCTATTTAGGATTAAAGATTAAGAGTGTTTTGAGGAAAACGGAGAAAAATGTAAGTCTTGCTTATTGATAAAATTTATAATTATTTATTAAAAAAATGTCTATTATTAAATAAATAACATGTTTTTGCTTAGCCTCTCCTTAAATAATTACAAAACGAAAAAATCATGGCTTGGAAAAATAAAAATTAAAAGCAATAGCCTAGTTAAATTAAATTATAATTAGTCCCTCAAACTTATTTAAGAAATTAGCATAAAATCAGTTTTATGGATTATTAATATAGAACTTGATTAAATGTAAAACAAGAGATTTAAGTTAGCGGTTTATGAGTTTTAAATATTTTTCATAATATTTTTGTTCATAAAATTTAGATTTTAATGAAGTATTTAAAGTATATTTTTTTCAATTTATTACTTATATCTTATGAATAGGTTTCTTTTCATAAAGTTATAACTATTTCTAGATTTTTTTTAGCATTTTAATAAATTTAAAAATAAAAAAATAATAAATATACACCTTTAGCATAATTAAATAATTATGATTTTAAAGACTTTAAAGTATTTGCCCTGATAGTTTTTTTAAGTAAAAAAATGTCCATAAAATGTCTCAAAATTAAAACGAATGTCATTAAATTTAAACCTTAATTAATCATAACTTCTCAATGTAAATTTAAAATTAAACTCATCAATATTTATTAGGATATATATATAAAGTTAATCATTAATATCTGTCTTAAGAGCTTGTGGAGAATTAATCATTACTTCATAATTTAATTTCGTATTTTTTAATATAAGATTGTTTTATTTGAAAATCACTACAAAAATTTATAACTTATGTCAAAAATTTAAAAAGAAGGAGAGTAATAATTAGACTATAAACTTATAGAAATTTTTGAGCAGAAAATATAATTTATACATAACTTTTGCATTCTAGTATTCAAAATCTATTTAAATTTATTAACTTATATTACTAAAAGTAAATAAAACTTACAAATTACAATTAAATTTATGCTTATAAATAGTTTTAAACTTCTTTAATTTTAATTGAAATATATTAAATTCTTAAAATTTGTCCTATTGCTAGAAAAACTCTTAATCATCTGAAAGATGGCTTAAGAAGGTTTATAATATCTGATTACTATAATTTTTTTTTTCTAATTAATAATTGCATTGACTTTTTGTTAGAAAAATCTTAATAATTTAGGACAATTATTAATTATTATGATTTTAATAAATTTTAATTTTTGAAAACCTTTGATGTACATGGATATTTAAAAAAAGAGATAAAATTAATAAGATTTCAGTTAGTGGAATTTTTAGGGATATATTTGTTATAAAATTAGATTTTCAAATGAAAAAAATATGAGTTACTATGATCTAATGTGAATAAAAATGAACACAAGTTTAAAATAATCAATAAAAGAAAAAAAAAATGAATTTAATTTGAATTTATAAATTTTTTAAAAATAAATTTCCATATTATTGACTTTGCATAAATAAAATACATGTTAGAAATAATTTAGAATATCAAATTTTAATTAATTTTATCAAAAGAGCATTAATTAATTATTAACTCTAAATTTAAAAAATGATCTTTCTTATATTACCCCTAAATACTTCCTCAAAATTGTAAACAAAAATATATAATTGTTTTCAAAATTTATTGAATCTTAATACATTAAATTAAGTATTGAATTTCTGGGAAAAAATATTTTTTAATTAGTTAGATGTTGAATAAAAGTAATACCTAGTAAACAAGTAAGGATCAGGAAAAAAGAAATTTAACTAGGAATATTAAAATATAACTTTTAATAACAAATTTTTATTTTTTTTCGAAACAATATAATGTATTTATGAATACTATTAGAGAATTAAAAGTTAGAATTTTTCTTCAAAGTAATAATATTAGTTATTTTTTTAAATATTATATAAAAAATCTAAATTTATTTTATTCCATTGAAAATTTATTGCTATGCTTTATAATTTTAAATATTTCAATAATAAAGTGAATAAATATAATCGAAGAGCCATACTACAAATATTATTTAAAATGTAAAAAATACTAAATTAAATACTATGAACTAACAAACAAACATAAAAAGCCAAATAAATTTAGATAGTAGGCGTAGAGATTTATCAGTAAAATCAAACTAAATTATTTAAGGAAGTTAGGTTAGAGAATAAAGTTAAAATCAAAAATATTCAATCATTCTTACGAAAAGCTCTAAACAATAAAACTTATAAGTTTCTTAGATTTACCAAAAAAGCTATACTTTATATTAATGCTTTCTATTAATGAGTATTGTAAGAATAATATAAAATTGAGTTAAATTTTTTAATGAAATTATTATGTAAGAAATAATTCATAAACATTTACAGGATAATTAATTAGAATAATTATCCATTATTAAGTTGATGATAAGATTTTTAGCTAATTTGAAAAAGGAAAAAATTTGATCGAGAAAAATAAATTAATGTAAATCTTTATAAAAGTGTTAGAATTATTTTAAAGTTCATAATAAGTTTAAGAAATTTTGTTACTCTAGATTTTATTATATCTTTTCAGAAAATAAATGCATTTTAAAGTGAAAAAAATTCTAAATTTTTAAAGTTTCAATTATAACTATGCAATATTTGATTTATTAAAGCACTTAGCATGATTTCTTTGATAGTAATATTGTATATTATATTTATTTAAAATCATAGTTTATTTTTCTTAAAAAAATGCTAAATTATAAATTCTTTCATTCAAACTATAATAATATAAAGGAGCGGTCTCTTATAACCCTGATAGAAGTCTCTCAAAATAATAAATAAAATATCAACCTAAACCAATAAATATAATTGAGAGTTATTTCCATGATAATAATTTGATTTTAAAATCTATTTTTATATTTATTTTCTTAAAATAACATATTTTTTGTAATAAAAATGAGTAATTCACCGCTTAAATTTATAAAATCATACTTTATTATTTATTTTTTCTATTGCTATTTAGATTGACTTATACAATCATAGTTTACATGATAGTCAGAATTAATAAAACTAGTATAGACCTTAGAAATTTAAGCTACTTAATGTATTGATAAATTATAAATTACAAATTATTCTTTCTCGTATGTTTTATTTTATTCAAATAATTAACAATTCATTAAGTAAAATAGATAAAATCAGTCAATTATGATATGAAAATAATACAATTAACATTTCACTAAATGAAAGAAATTTTTAAGCAAACTTTATTAAAAAAAACACTTAAATTATTGTGATGAATTCGAGTAAAAAATCGTGATTTTGAGTTTTCCTCTTTTTAAATAAAAGCTTTTTAATCATATTTTTATAATTTAAAATTATTTTTCTTTAAATATGATTAGAGCTCTTTTTATAATTCTAATTTATAATGCATATAAAAATGAATTTATAATGTCTTTTAAAAAGAACCTTCTTACTTAGAATGATTTTCTATTTATTATTTAATTTGCTAATTAAATTTAATTTTTATTTTAATTGATGCGAAATATAAATTTTATTTTTTAAAATCACATTAAAATTTGACTATTTTTAAATATTATTAAGTTGCAATACAAATCCATTAGCTCGAGATGAACAAATAGCATGAATTGAAAACTAAAGATGAAATAAAATAGCAAGAAAATTCAGGTTAATATATTATAAAATAAAATAAAAATAATACATCTTAAGCTTCTTCACTTGTAGGCTACCAATCTCAAGATCTATTAAATTAATATATATTTTTATTAATAAAAATCTAGACAATAGTGGTATTTAATAGGAATAGGTAAAATAAATATTTTCAGATATTAGTTTCAAGAGAGGCCAAAAAAATAAACAAAAGGAAGACAAACTTAAATCTATACTTAATTAGAAGCCAAAATCCTAGAATTAAAAATATTTAATTTATTAGATCTATAAAAAAATTTTATTTTTTATTTTTTAAAAAAAACTTATAATAAAACAAATAGAAACATACTCCCGAATTACTGGTAAAGAATGCAAATTAATTATAAAGTTATTGTATATTTTAGAAAATTAAATTAACAAATTTTATAATGAATTTTATCAATTAAAATTAATGCACTATTTTATCCTGCATATTTTAAAATGTTAGGGGGGGAAGTTTCCTGCCCCATTCGGTAGTTTTCTGCCAACATTAAATTTTTTTTTTTTTTGCAATAAATTTAATAGAAACAAATAAATTTCAATTTCAATTACCATAATCATGTACTATACAACATTTATTATTATATAATTTTCAAGGTACATAATTATTCTTTATCAAATTATATATTATTAACAAGGCAAAAATAAGTGTTTTTTATTAATAATTAATGTAATTTTCATTAAATTTTAAATTCATTATCAAGGTAGAAATAATATTTGAAGCTAAATTTTAAAAAAATCTACATCATAATTGATGATAAAGATTTTTTGAAAATTATAAAAATTACATATTTTTATGTATGGTGCAGGAAACTTCCCCCTCCAAATGTTAAATTGATTTCTATTTTTATAATTAGTAACTTGCAAATCAAAAAATCGAAGAGGAAAGTCTTATCTCAATATAAAATTAAAAAATAAAGCTCAGTTCAAAAACTTAATAAAACTTTTTAAATTAAAAACTTATTGAGTTAACTTAATAAAAAGATGCCCTGAGATTGTCACTTTAAATTTATTGAAAAATTAAATTTTAATTAAATCATTATAAATTACTAAAAGAAATTTCATAAATTGTCACCAATTGAAGTAGAAAAATTAAAATTTAGCAACGATTAATATAAAAATACAAATAAAGTAGCCAATTAAAAGAATTCTATTGTTAAGTCAATAAACTTCAATATACATAATGATTTTTAGTTTTTATAAAAGTATTTTATTTATTTTTTAATAATAATAATAATGTTAATAATAATATGATCACATTGAGGTCTTTGGGGACCCCCGATCGCTAATATTTTTCAATATATGTAAGGGACTTGCCCTTTTAATTAGTTAATAAGTTTGTGGTATTAGTTAATTTTGGACTTTAACATAATTCACAAATCTCTTTTTCTCTTCTCTGTCAATCTTTTGTGCCTGCCTTCCTTTTCTCTGTCTTTTTCTTATGTTTACTTAAGGTGGTTTAGATTCTTTAGATTGCTCTCCAATGAAATAATTTTCAAATTTACTCTTGAACAGAGTGTTGGTGAGAAGTTCTCTCTCTTATATACTTCTTAGTTATAACTCTCCTTAGTATAGTGGACTGAGTTAGTTGATCAATTGGATTTCCCATGGTTCAAAATTATGAAATTTGTTTTGATCATTGGAATCTATAAGTCTTTGTAGAAGTTTAAATCTTATTTCTTTGGGGTTGAAATTTTAGAATTTACTGAGTAGTAGTTTGGTGTAAACTTCTTTTGGTTTTATGAAGATATCCAAATTGATTATTTGTTCCCCTTTCTTCTACTATGGCAATTGTTTTAAATTTTTATATTTTTATTGGTAAAATTCTGGTCAGATTCTGGTATGTTTGAAGCCTATTTAGTAGGTTTTCGGGTGATTCTTCATGTATCTTGTCTATTTTATTGGGTGATTCTTCAGATATCTTGCTTGGCTTTTTGGGTGATTCTTCACACATCCAGCTGCGGAGCTCGGGTGATTCTTCTTGTATCTGAGTAGTCTATTTAGTAAGTTCAAGATTGTTAGGTTTCTACTATTAAATAGAGTCATGAGAATCTTGCTCATTCTAAACGAGTTAAGGCAATGTTTTAGAGTTAAAGAAAGAAGGTTTCTTCTCTACTCTTCCTTATTACTCCCTGGATTGAGGAGCTCTAGTTCTGAATTCCCATTGGTTGGGGTTTTGTTGAAGGGGTTTCTGGGTGTTGTTTTTAGAAGTATGTTTTTGTACTTGTTACCATATGTGGGTTTATCCTCATCCGTCTTTCTTTTTGCGGTATCGGGATTAGTCAAATAATGAGGTGGAAGACTATTGTAGATTTGTTGGAATTTTTACCCTTTATTATCGGTGGAGTTTTTAAGTGAAATATTTGGTTGGGAGGGGACATACCAATTTTGTCCGTTCCAGTGCAGTGTAGGTTAGTCGAAGAACTATTATTCACTAGGTGTCCTTTAATGTTTAGATTAGACTCCGTACAAATCGAAGGTTTGTTGTTGATGGTATGGACTTCCGTGTTGGAGTTTGGCATTGTAGCGGTCGTCGAGTTCGATGTCAGAATCGTCGAATTCGATATCTGAGTTTGTGTCGGATGAGTATCCATCGGATGATTCATTATCGGTTTCCCAATATTTTGAGTTTTGTCCAAATTTTGCTTAGCTGTACTGTGCTAAGTCTTAGAGAGAGCTGGCTGCCTTATCTCTATACAGAGGGGCGCCTAGATTGACTGACTTAAGGTCGGAGACTAGTGTCATCTAATCACGTTCCTTTTAGTATAAATCTAATTTAATAATATTTATTTTTAATTTATAAAAATTTGCAAATTTTGAGAAAAAATTTAAAAATAAATAATCCTCACACAATTTTTTATTTAATTTATTTTTTAATTTTATAGCCCTCTTTTTATTAATTAATAGAGATATCTAATGATATTTTTTAATTAAATTTCTCTCTAAAATATATCTTTTTTCTATAAAATGTCTCTTAAAAGGTAATTAATCAGCTCTGTCATTATTCTTAATTACAATTATTAGATTATTTAATTTTAACTTACTAAATTTGAATATTATAATTCTTAAAAACATTAATTTATCATGAGTGTTTAAAATTTAGTAGCAGGAGGAATTTTTTTATCATTCATTTCTAATACTTTCAATTTCCACAAATAATTATTAAATTAATATTTAATTTGTTAAGGAATCAATTTAATTTTCAATTAAATGATTTGAATCTAAACAAGATGTTAATTCCAGAGTAGTAATAAGAATAGATATTAGTACTAAATTAAAATAATGACCTAAATTCAAGAAGCGATAAATAATGGCAGTTAGTGAGCGTCTTAGCGACATGTGAATTCAACTATCATATCTATCTGTGATTTGATTATAGCACAAAGAAAGAATCAATAAGGACAAATAGAGAGAGAATTATATAGTATTAGAAAGTGGATTTAGTAAATTCCTTGTTGAGGGGTCTCAGAAGTGGAAGGATTCCTTTTCACCAATAAAACAGAGTATCAGCAAGTAAGGAGAGAAGAGGACTCAGCAAACATAAATATCTATTATTTTGTGAAAAATAAACAATTGGGATCTAAGGTGCAATCAAAAGTAATTTCAACTAGAAAGGGGACTTTATACAACAGAAATTATTGAAGGAGGCATATAATCAAGAACTTATAGCGGAGAGCCGCAATAGACACATGTTTATAAGAGCTGATTTCTGCTTATATATATTTTTTGGTAGTTTTTGCAGTCTTTCATTTCATTTTTTAATTTTACCTTCATGTATTTTAATACAACAACTACACTAAGGACCTTAATTCGTTTAATAACTTATCTTAAAGTTTTGAAGAAATACAATTAGAGACTCATCAACTCAACGAATTCTTAAAAGATAAATATAATTTAAAATATTTATTTATTATACGAATTATCAAATTAATTATGATAATTCGAGATTGATGAGGACATCTCCAAGAAAATTTGCAACAGATTTAATATTTTAATTTAAATAAATTATTTAATATTGTTAGAAAAGTAATTCTTTTTTTTTAACTTTAATATGTATATTTTAAATAATATTGAAGAGCACTTATCTCCCGATAAATTACTTACTAGTAAGAACGCAAAGAATGCCAGGAAATTTTGAAAAAATATACATTATTTCTATAAATTATAGTATTTATTCAACTTAATATTTTATATCGTGGATGAATAAATTCCTATTGTTACAATATTATTTATTAAATAAATAATAAATTCTTTCTTTTAATATAATTTCTTATTTACAATTAAAAATTATTTTAATTCTATAAATTTACTATCAAAATTAAAAAAATTTTGCTAAATTACTAAACAAAGATAAATAATAATCATTACTTTATTGTATTGAAAAATAAATTTATTATCATTTAAAATTTCCCCTCTTTTTTATATATACCAGTCATTTATAAAATATAAATAAGTTAATGTATATAAATAAAACACATGATTATAAATAAATGTATAAATAATTTTTTAAAATAATACAAAACTTTTATATTAGTTATTTTTAACTTCTATATTATTTTACATTTTATATCACATCATAATATATTAATATTAAATGTAGATATTAACTAATAAATTTTAATATAATTATAATTTATAATAATTATTATTATTATTATGAATACTAAAATACATTTAAATCTGGAAATTAAGAAAATAAAATACACACCATTCAATCATTTGAATTTAAATAGCCAAGTATTTGAGTTTAATATATATAAATTGTGAGCAATTAATAAGGATTTTAGCCATCTGTTAACTGTTTAATCTTTAATTTTAATATTTTTTAAAAAAATATTAAAATTTTGATCGAATTAATTGTTCTCATTAAACAGATAAACACACTAAACAGAAGTTTTTAATTTTTATATACTGTTTAATATGTAGAAATGGAATGAACAAATAAATAGACTAAACGAATGCATTTCTAATTTATAGTCTGTGATCCTCTCCATGAGACGTCAACTTTTCCTAGTATCTTCGTAGGGCAGTTCGGGGGTCGTGGTCTAAATTAAAGTACTCTTAAATGTTATCTATGTCTCTCCGAGCTTTACACCGATTGAGTAAATCTACTCTCCGCTCCTTTAAGGTAAATCTAAATGTGAGATTAGCATATCTGTGATGTTTCATGCCTTTTTCAAGATAAGTCCGATTATTCAACTGCTGAGCTTTGGTGAGCTGTAGAATCAGAAGAGACTTGGAACTAAAGCTTTTTGGAGGCATCATTTTAAATGTATCATAGATTAAACATCATCTGATGCAATTGAGATTATAGAGCGAGCTTCTTCCGTTTCCTTGAACATTCAATTTTTAATAACTAATATATAAAATGGAAATTAAATAAATAAAGACAAAACACCTGATCTGTTTAGTATATTTAGTTGCGAATTAAGTTCTGCATATTAAACAGTATACACACATTTAGAACTTCTGTTTAGTTTAAGGAGATTAATTATTTTGATCAAAATTTCAATATTAAAATATTTTTTTAAATTAAAGATTAAACAGTTTAAATAGATGGCTAAAATCCTGTTAAGTTGCTCTCAAATTTGATATACATTTCACTAATATACTTAGCTGTTAATATTCAAATGATTAAACGTGATGTATTTATTTTCTAAACTTCCCGATTCAAATGTATTTTATTAATAATTTTCTACTGTCTTGATCATATCATTCAAATTTTAATTATTTTATTATTAATATTATTATTAATTCTTATTATTACTTACTAATGTGGCTGTAGAACATGGAGCAACAATGAGAACGGGAGCTGCTGGAGTGACGCGAGGGACATGGCCCCCAGGAACAAGCTGACGACTCCGAACTAACTGTCAGCGCCGAAGAGTCAAGTGTCAACCCAAGGTGTGGTAGTGGGACTACATACTCTTGCATAGGTGTATGGCTCAACGATAAAGTTGAAATCATCCCCAACGATCAAGGAAACTCAGAGAGCAGTTGCAAGAACTAAGGACTATTACTTGCAAGGTGAACAAACCAGCTACCGCAACTCAAGATGAGATCAAGAAATCATTTTGGAAAATCAGACCATACTAGTGACCAGAGAGGAGTCCTGAGATACAGTAAACCCGGTGTCACCAGCGTATTTATACCTAATCACAACTAACTAAGTTAAGGTATTTAATAATACATTAGTAAGTAAGTAATAAGAATGATTAATATATAGTAGAGATCTGTAATAAATTTGCATCTCTATTTTATTAATTTCCGCCTTTATCTATATATATAAATAAACTATAGCCCAAACTTGGAATGGTTTTTTGCATCTAGATTTAGAACAAAAGTTTTATTCACAGAATAAGTTTTCACTGCAAAATTATCCATCGCATACATCATTTTTATATTATTAGACATATAAAAACATGGTTTTTGCCGATTTTTAAATAAAAATCATAGTTTTACTTTGAATACTTGTAATTGTATTGGTTTTGAGAGCACCCCAAGACCTAATTAATTTCAAGAATTATTGCTAAGATAGGTAGAAGCAATTTCATAGATTAAAAGATATCTCTGCTATTTATGAATCCCATTATGAAATATTCTCTTTAATAATTTTTAATTTTATTATCTATCTGTATTTATTTGTAGATTTGATACTAAAATCTATCGCATAACTCCAAATAGTATATTTTTAAATTAAGTTTTTTATTAACTAATATTATAAATGACGATTTAAATTAATAAATAATCTCAAATTTTAAAATTCTCAATATGATGATGAAAAAAGTCACTAAAATTTTGATCATTTCACTCTTATATATTAAAATTATGACCATAGTTCAATTGTCTTAACATAGAAGAAATTATATAACTTCAACATTTAATGCTGAAAGTACAGATCATCTAATAGTTTTTTTTTACTATAAAGATCATTTGAACAAGCCAAGAATTACAGAGAAAATTTAATAATTAGACAAAGTGGAGATTTGACAAATAATACAAGTTGCTGTATATTAAAATTTGATATTTGTAAAGAAATTTTTCATCTATAAGGAAAGCTTTCACAAAATAGGAAATTAACTTTAAGGGCGATTCCCAAATAACAATAGTAAACATATAAAACTTATAGAAGCTTCCACATTGCATTCATATTTTTTCTACAAAAAGTATCATGAATTCCTAAATATTAAACTATGCATTAAGAATGGTAAATGACTGTCTAACTAGTTAAAATTTCATTAACCTTCAAATATTTGATAGTTTATATATTTCAATATCCAAACTATTAAATATCTAACTTAGATGAATTATTGACAAATATACCTCACATTATTATTATACCAATTATATCAAATCATTCTAATTTTAGTTATAAAATTCAATTGAGTATTAGAAGATTTAGATATTGTTATACCTATTTTAAAGAGAATAGGAGGACATGTACAATATCTAAATATACTAAATCAAATTTAAATTAAAGTGAATAGTCAAATTCAAATATTTATTCTATAAATAAATTTAAACATAGCTAATTATAGATATTGGTTAAGATTATTTTATTTTACAAAACTTGTACTGCTTTTGTTATTTTATTATAATTATTATATAATATATCAATATCTATAAATTATATTTTACTGCTCTTAGATCCTTTTCTTTGTATAAAATTTTATTAATTATTATTAAACTAATTTAATTCGAAAGTATAGCAAGTGATGTTTGACTGTAAACCCGATATTAATACAAACTCTGTTACAAGAAATTCATCTCAGAGTAATCAACATGATTATAAATTTTACTATTATAATATTTAGAGAGTTAATTTGTATATAAATTATTAAATTTATTTATATTTTAAAAGTTATGCAAAAAATTGTTTAAGAATAATTAAACTGTGCAATTAAGAATTTTATATAATGATTTAAAGAATTTAGAGTACGTGAATGCAGAAATATCGTAAACTCTTACTGGTTATAATGGAATATTTAAAGGGATTATATTTTGAATATTTCTATACATATATATATATATAATATATATATATATTATATATATATATTTATATATATATATATAGATATAAATATATATATAAAATTAATATCATAAAGCATAAAAACAATATTTAGGAAAATTAATTATAAATAGAAGAATTAAAATATTAAACTAATAAATATTACCAAAATTTTACTAAGAAAGTAGAAAGAATTCAAATTGCAAAAGTTTTATATAAATTAAGCTTTTTTAATTTCAATAATTCTTTATAATTTAAAAATTTAAACTTTCTTTATACTCTTATAGTTTGTCAATTAAATATGAAATTCTAACAAAGAAATAAGTATATAAGGGAATAAAAACACACTAAAATAGGGTAAATATTTATAATAATCAAATATATCTGTTTAGATTAATGAATTTACAAATAAATATTTTTGACAATAAAATTACAAACATTGCCACTATCTATATTTATTTTAAGGAATTTTTTATTTTTAAGAATTCTTTTATATTGAATTTGATATAAGATTAGTCCACTTCATTTATACTTTAATATTATTAATTATATCTAAATAAAAATTTCAGGATGTATATATTCACTCTTTTTCAATAAAAATGCAGAAATTGTAAATTATTTATTATAATAAATAAAAAGAATTAACTTTACAATTAAAGAGAATTTAGAGATTTAAGAGTGAATATTAAATTGAAATACAAAAGAAGAAAGTAAAATAAATTAGTAGAACTAAGAGTATTGTCTTAATATAGTCATCATCCTCATCGTTTTATGTTCTTATTGAATTCCTGAAAGATACTGGGCTTTAGTTGCTTAGCTTACTGTCGTCAAAACCCGCTGTGTTGCTGGTGCTGCAGTTGAAATCTCAGCCACTTCTCGGTTTAAGAGCATCATATCTACATTCTTGCTGGAGGAAAAGGAGACTCCATTATGTTTAGCCAAAATGCAATTATTTTGAGATATTTAATAATTTTTATCATCCTGATCTTTTATTTATAAATTTAAGAAAAATTAATAAAAACATCTCTAATAAAATTTCTCTATAAATTGAACCTATTAGTTTAATCATATATGTTAAGCATTAAAAATTAAAAAGTATAGTCAGGATGATAAAAATTATTAAATATCTCAAAATAATTGCATTTTGGCTAAACATAATGGAGTCTCCTTTTCCTCCAGCAAGAATGTAGATATGATGCTCTTAAACCGAGAAGTGGCTGAGATTTCAACTGCAGCACCAGCAACACAGCGGGTTTTGACGACAGTAAGCTAAGCAACTAAAGCCCAGTATCTTTCAGGAATTCAATAAGAACATAAAACGATGAGGATGATGACTATATTAAGACAATACTCTTAGTTCTACTAATTTATTTTACTTTCTTCTTTTGTATTTCAATTTAATATTCACTCTTAAATCTCTAAATTCTCTTTAATTGTAAAGTTAATTTTTTTTATTTATTAATAGTTACTAGCATTACTTTGCCCCCAAGTCTAAAAGTTCTAATGAATCTCATCAATAAATGGTAACATGCGATGATAATTATTTAATGTTTAAGGTCAAGAAGAAACATCCCTCTCATAAATATAAATTCTTTTGGATTGATCCTTAATCCCTAAAAAAAATTGAATTTTTTAATTTTGCTTTTTAATGCTAATTTAGTAAATTTATATTCAAAAGTATGAATATTGTGTAATACATTTTAATTAGATAATATTTTATAACCAAATAAGTAATAATTTATATTCGTGGCATTTAACTTAATTAAAATCTTAGTCAATGTGGTACTTGCTTGATATAAAATTTTATATTAAAATCGGCTGGACTTTAATATTGGCGGTACCAATATGATAATTTGATTTTAATTTTGTCATTAAAATCAACCAATAAAATCACCTAAATTAAAGTCGAGTTATCTCGCTTCAGGGATGAAATGTGTACAGTCTTTATGAAAATTGAGCTGATTTTAATAAGAAATTATCTATCAAGAAGACCATCTTGACTAAGTATCGACTAAATTAACTGCCAAGAATTTAAATTTTTATTAGTTTAATTATAAATAATCCTCCAAATTTAAATGTATTCCTACAATAATAATGTTCAGCCAATTTTGAGTTATAAGCTAAAAAATTTACTTTTATAATTAAGATGATATATTTGAATTTATATTATTCAGGTTTAAATGCTTTCTTAGTAAATAAATGATTAAATAAAATTTTAAACAATAAAAATTAATTAAAATTAGTGACGTCTCTTAATTAAATATAAATCCAGAATAATAATCCGAACTAAGTTTAACTCTGACAATTTTTATAAAAATAAATATATATATTAATAATTAAATGTATTTTGTTATTAAATTTCTGACAAGAAATAGCCTATATAAGAAAAATAAATAAAATGAGATTCATTACAAGCATAATTATTCCATTTTAATAAAGTTTCACGTTGATCCAGACAACTCATATCAATGAATTATAATTTATTAAAAAATAAGATTAATAAATTAAATAATTAAATTTTGTCTTAAAATGTGTGTATATATCAAAAAGCGCTAATACAGCAAGTTCTTAAGCTAATCCTTGAATTAATTATTACATTATAAAACCTAATTAAAATATTAAGGGCTATATATATATATGAATTTTTAATATTAAAATATTAAGAAATAAATTTTATAATAAATTGTTATCTCTTGAATTTACCATTATTGCAAACCCTTCTCTGAACAATGATTATTAATTCATTCGAGAGATAGGTAAGGGTTCACAAGCAACAGTAGGATTATATCGATTAAAATCCAAATAATTATCGACACTCTAAAATGACAGAGATAATGACTACCAGGGAGTCGATAATATTAATTAAGCTCATCATATTTAAGACACTCATAAAATTTAATATAATTAAAGTTAGGATCTTGAGAATAATAGATATAAATTTTTAGTATTATGAAAATATTCAATTTTAATTATTGTGTGAGAAAACATAAATTGATGAAGATTATTTTGCGATTAAATCTTATAATATAGTCGATAATGAGCAATTAAAATCCCTTATTTCAAAAAAATATAATTCAGAATTTAATCATTCAAATCGAATATTTATTTATGCTAGTTTATTTTTTCCTCTATATCACTGTGTAAATTTAAAAGATCTCGTCTAAATGATACATTTAAAGACAAATAAGAAAAATTAAAATGAAAAATACTTTTTATTTTTAACTTAAAACATAATACTGCATTATAAAAGGATTTAGATAAAAAGTTTATATATTTAATTCAATTTTGTCTTGTAAAAAATTTAAAATGAAATAATAGTATTCACTTTCATATATAAATAATGTGTAATAACAAAACATTAATTTATAATATCCACAAAAATTTTAAATAGCTTCATTAAATAAGCTTAATAATTAATTTTTTAGTAATTGCTTAATAATTTTATTCGAGAATAATGAATAAATGAATTATTAAAGAATATTTGAATTACTATTTAATTTGTATTAAAGGTGAATAGAATAAAATCAATAGATTTGCAAACAATTTGTTTTAAATTGCCATTTTAAAAATAAATAATTTTTACTAAAACATTTGAGGGGGGAAGTTTCCTGCCACCAACTTTCCATATATATATATCAAATGGGAAGGAACCTACCACATATATAAAAATATGTAAATTATATCAATTTGTAGTATATTTTATCATCATCAATGGTAAAATATACTTATGCAAAGTCTATGAACTCTCAAATGTAGAAAAAAAATTATAATATTTTCAATAAAAATACATTGATTGATTAAAGTATTGAGTTTTTATTGTTTAAAATATTAAGTGAGACATGGGATAGTTATAAAGTTTGAAAATCTTTTAAATAAAAAAAGTTGTTTAATTTAGGAGAGGAGAAAAGAAGTAATGATTTTTTTATTTTTGGCAAATAAAATGCATTTATATTTGGGATATAAATGTCCCCCCCATTTTTTTGATTTAAATATGATGGTATAATGAATGAAGTGGAGATTTTGAGAAATCTTATGAAAGAGAGTAATAAGGGGTGCTATAACTTGACTAAAATTTACAGGGTATACCAAGAAAATATTTTCAATTCAATAATTTAAACTATATATAGGCAGATATTTTATTAAAATCTAAATTATAAGTTATTTAATTCAAATGATGAAAATTTCTGCGATAAAATGCATGAAGATAGATAAGCTAAAAGTTCAAATCTTTATAATATTTATATTATTGTAGAAATACATTTGAATTTGGAAAATTAATTATAATTAAATTTAAAATAAATCAAAATCGTGCCAGTTAAAGTTGGCCAATTTAAACGATCTAGGGCTCTTTCGATAGAGAATTCAAAATTAACTGGACTTTACTATTCGCGGTACTATTTTATTGCATCCCTAGAGTGAGATAACTCGACTTTAATTAAACCCCTCTAAATTCATTAAATTATACCCTCACATTAAAGTCAAGTTATCTCGTTCCAGGGATGCGATAAAATAGTACCGCCAATAGTAAAGTCCAGCTAATTTTGAATTCTCTATCGAATGAGCCCTAGATCGTTTAAATTAGCCAACTTTAACTGCCACGATTTTGATTTATTATAAATTTAATTATAATTAATTTTCCAAATTCAAATGTATTTCTACAATAGTTAATAAAATTAAAATAAATCAGCAAAATTTTGATTAAGTTGAATAAATAATATTTTTGTATATTCTATTGCACGATTTATAAACAAAACAATTTAAAATTAATCTTGAGAGCAATTAAAAAAGAAATCTTACAAAAATTCAAAGTTCTAAATAAATGACTGTTCATGTAGTTTTGCAATATATTGAAGGGGAAAATTTATTGGATTTATTGTTAAAAAATTAAAAATTCTCTGAATAAAAGAGTTAGATAATATTATTTTTAAACATTTGATATATAATAAGGATTTTAAGGGAATAAGTTTATATATTAATTAATAATATACATTTTTTGAGTTCATAAATTCTATGTGGTATACTACAAATTTTGAGAAGAGTTCATCAAAGCGGAGTTATACATAGGGATATAAAGTTGGCCAATATTTTAGTCAAATTATTAAGTATTTCATATTTTTATCCCAATAATCAATTGAACATATTAAAATTACAATTTATTAAGAAGTCGAAGAAGACGATTTAACCAAAGTATATCTTTTAGATTTTGGTATCTCTATATTTGCCCGAGATAAGCCATCTACTTTTAAAAAATGTGGGTCCCCTGGCTATTGTGATCCTCAAATAAACTAGAATTTTCTAATATTATAAATTTCTGGAGAAAGTTTATTTTTATTTAATCGATGTTTTTTAATGTTAAATTATACATTTGAGGTTAGAATAATATCTAAATTATTGAATTTTAAGTTTACTAGACGGATCTCCATTTCGGTGCAAAAGTGACATTTTCAGTTTAGGGTGTATATTTTATAATTTAATCACTGGGAAGCATTTATTCCCTGGAGACTCATACAAGGAAATATTATTTAATAATCAATTTATGGATGCTCAAAAATCTGCTGATAGATAATTAGGAAATGAAATATCTTAGATTATAAAATTAAGCTAAAAATTTAAATATTTTTGTATTAATAATCATTTTAATTGAGGAAATTAGGGAGTATTAATTTTATTTATAATTAAATTAATATCAGAGAATTGTAAGATCCTGTTATTATCAATGCTTGCAAGGGATCATGAATTAAGGCCAACAGCTCAACAATGCTTAAAAGTATACAAATTCATTTTTAATTATATAACTTTATAGTTCCCATATTTCACGAAATTATTATTACAGAATAAATTGGGTCAGTCCTATGATAAAAACACTACAATAAACTTAATACATAAAATATCTACTATCTTTTCTCTCTCAAGAAAATTAGAATATTTTTTTAATTTTAAGTTTGTTAAGAAATAGCATTTCCCCTACTCTGTTTCGGGTTAAAGAATAAGTACATATTGAGATAGACCTTGTATAAAATAAGTCTTGCTTAGGTTAAACAATTTTGAATATTATAAATTTTAAATATTTTATTATGAAAAGATAAAAATTATTTTGCTTTGCATCTCCTTAAATAATTACAAAACGAAAAAAGAATGGGCTTGAAAGAAAAAAATTTAAAGCGGTAACTTAGTTATAAATATTATAATTAATCCCCTAAATAGTGAAAAATAATTTAGGGGAGTATGTTTTTTAGAAATAGTATAATTTTAGACAAAAGTCAGCAATTAATTGCATCATTTATGATGTACGAAAGAATATTATTTTATTATATATTAAACGAGACTAAATCAAAAGTTTTATTTTTTTAGCAGAGATATTAAATTCTATTAAATGAGGGCTTCATTATAAGTAAATTTTTTTTCTAGATGTTCAGCATTTAGGTTAATTTTATTAAAAATGAAAGTAAAAACAAATGTTCTATATAGAACTTTTAGTTAACACTCATTTTGAAAGACTAAACAGTATTAGAACACAAATTTTATTCGAGGAGCAATCTCTGATGTCTCATTGTAATATTATTATCGTAGATATTTTTTTTATTATAGGTATAAAATCATGTAATGAAAATAATCCCAACATTTTTATTTAAAAAATTGATTTTAAGTATACAATTCATAAATATAGTTGCAATTATAATTAAAATATAAAAGAGCTAATGAAGCTGTATTTACATGTTGAACCATAAGTTACAATAATGGTAATATTAAAATTTTGCAAATTATTTTTAGGTTTACAATCTCCCCATATTTAGATAGTATAATTAATTTTTCACATTGAGATTTTATTTTTATCTTAATGCCCTCTTAAGTCACAAAAAGTGTTTCTATTCTTATTCTAAGATTTCTCAGATATTAAATTCTTTCAAATTAGCAAGAACTTTAACGAAACTCCATTTTGGAAGGTTTTTTAACGAAATTATAATTTGTTGGAAGGCAAACAACTATCTAATTTTTTTCTTAATTCACATTCATATAGTGATTAGCAAAAGAAATCTCTGATTTGTTTGATTTTTAATAAATTTAAGCTTTTATTAAAATATGAATCTTTTCATCATTGATTTTGGCTTTTAAGAACGATACTTTTGTGATTTTTGACATTCATTTTTTTTATTAAGTTTAGAGAGGTATTAAAAGATATCAAGCTCCCATTTTAAATATTGAAATCATTTCTTATACATTACTATATTTTTGATTGCAGCTTTCCTAAGAACTAATGTAAAGCCATATAGATCTTTTAATAAAATTTTATAATTAATATGGACATTAATTCGAAGCTCACATGTGAATATTCATTAAAAAAATGAAAAAGGTTTTTCAGAAGCTATAACAGCAATTTACCAAAACATAGACAACGTCGCAATTATAAAGATGGTAAATATAAACAAGGCCGAGCAAGCAGGCCATATTAAATCCATGACCAACTCAGGAGTGGAAACCCCACCTGAATTAGAAGGCTTCGTAAGACTCTTTAACATAGACCTTCTTAAAAATATCACAGCAAACGAAAGTTGCTCCCTATAAATCAGCTTAGTCTACTTTTCTCACCTAAAAAAGATAGAGATCAACGTAAAATGCCTTCAAAAACATGCCTACTTCCTCAAAAGTGACCTAATCTAACTTATCACTTCCAGATGCAGAGAATTAATCGCTCATAAAGACCTGAAGTTCTCCATAAATGTCAAACACTTTGACACTCAATTAAAATTTAAAGACCTTGGAGATTATGTCCAAATCATTAACCAGAAGAGAGGAAAGAAAGGAAGATCTAGAAAGAGAAAGACAAATAGAAACAAAGGAAAAGGAAGAAGAAGAGGCAGAAGATGAAGACTCAGTATACCAGGAGAGAATCTCCGAAAAAACTAATAGGGCTTGTCCCTTATAAAGCTCTTTAGCTTTTTAAGATCGGGGGTCCCCAGAGACCTCAATGTGATCATATTATTATTATTATTTAAAAATGGTTTATAAAAATTATTGCAATCTTGAAAGATGAGGTTTTTATTTAAAACGCTTTATAATTTTATTCGATGTGTTAAAACCGTATAAATATAATAAGTACTAGTTATAGAATTGATTAATTTTTTTGGGGGAAAAATCTTAAATAAAAAACAAACATGATTTTAAATAATTTCTAATATATTTCAATTAAAATATGATATACAATAATAAATCATTTTGTAATTATCAAAAAATCTAGATAATAAAGAATTAATAAAGAAATTCATTCATCAACTATGTCTAAATAATTTTCTTTATTGCTAAAGTTTTATTTTCTGAAAATTGAAAACTCTTATTATTGTTATTTTAGCAAGATATTTCTTATAAATTATTAATAAAAGTTTTTGTCAAAATGGCGACTAAACTTTAACTAATAGAACTTTAATCAGAAATAATTGAGATTATTTTATAAAAATATCTATTTACTTTCAAAATTCTGAAGAAAAAGATTATTAGAATGATATACATTCATAAATGACTAAGGATGCCAAGAAGCCTCGTAATTAACTATGTTTATAGATACTTGAAACATTAAAATTCAATTTTAAATGTTATTCCTTTAAAAAAATTAAAATTATTGTATTCATTTGAGCAATAATATAAAAGAGATAACTGCATTTTAAAAAAATTTTGTTACCCAAGGTAACTTCCAATTAAATAATAAGTTAAATAATGCTACAGTTCACTGGAATTTATGGAAAACATCTGCTAAAATATAATATTTCAATTGGAAATTATGATTCACATCGGTCGAATAACTTATATAAACATGGTTATTATAATTTAAACAAATGCGATGTGTGGCATAGAAATTAGAATGAATATATATAAAATAAGTTATAAAGCTATAACTTACATTTCTCATTAATTAAAGGAAATAATTAAATTAATTTAGAAATCATTTATGAAATAAAGCTATAGTAAACATAAAAAGATTTGCTTATTTTTACGCATAAAATAATAAATAGATTCAAAGCTCTCTGACTTAAAATTTGAGTATTTTTACATTAATCTCAACTATACATACCCTATAAAATTTTGCTCAAAAATTATTAAATTTTTTGTTTTTAGGTTTAGAAAATCTTAAAAAATTAAATTAAATTTAGAGTTTGGAATAAAAATAATATTTGATTAGCTAGAAGTTTAATAAAAGGAATACTTAGTAAATAGGAAAGGAGAAGGACAAATAATATTAAACTAAGAATATTATTAAAGTATATAAAAATCTTTTATTTTTAAATTTACAAATATATTTTTAATTTAAATCATACAAAGAATTATTTAGCCGTTTTTATGTGAAAAACGATATATTTTTTAGGTTTGTTTTATATAAAGAAATACATAGTGACTAATTTTATAGTTAAATTTAAATCCTTAATTTAATTATATTTTCTTAACTTTAAAAGTGTAAAATATTTTTTAAAATATCCATTATAAATAAGGAATTTCAAAGATTTTTCCTATTTTTTTAAGTTATTTTGTTGTTAAAAATAATCTCTTTATATATAAATTTGGATGTTACAATAATAAAGTAAGTCGACTTAACTGATGGGCTATACTTCTAATATCATGCAAAATGTAATAAATAGTAAGTTATCCAATATGAGCTAACAAAAAGACATCTAAATAAATTAAGAAGGGCGGAGAAGAGATTTATCATTAAAATCAAACAGAGTGGGGCTCGAAGAGGTTTAGGACAGAGAAATAAATATAAATAAATAGTATTACACAAATAACTCTCAACAAAAGAACTCATAAGTTTCATAGATATTTCAAAAAAGCTACAAAATATAATTTGGTTGTTTCAATATATTTTGGATATCTCTAGTTTGATAATGTTTATTACAAAGTTATATTTGTATGTTAATATCAAAATATTAAGTGAAAAAAATAATTGAATAACAAAAAATTATATATATAATGATTGATAAAATGTGATGAAGCTTAGAAATGTGAAGCATTGTAGTATTTTTAATTTTTGATTAAATTAAAATATGATATATTGAAATATTTTAAAAGAAAGAAAGTAGATTAGATCATAAAGTCAAATTATTTCTTATTTATGCGAGATAAATGAAAATAAAAATGTCTGTATCCATTTATAGATGAATAGGATAAAATAAAAGTTTAATTTATTAAAGTTTCAATTTTGATTTTACAATATGAAATTTATGAAAGCAATAAGAACGATCTCTTTGAGGGTAATATTACTAAAATAGATAAAAATAGGAGATTTAAGTAATTTAATAAATAGCTATTATAATAAGTAAAATTAACTGCCAGTAATTAGGAGTGTTAGTAATCATAATAAGATTTAAATTTAAAATTAATTAATTAAATCATTTAATATATATAATTAGTGGTCTAATGGTCTGGCAGGGTCTTTAGCAGACCACTTTTAATTATATTTATAAATTTTGAAATCTTGGATAGTTTTCTATAATTTATAAGTTAGGCACACTCTTGCTCTTTTAAGTTATATTATGAAATCACACCTCTTCTTTGCTATAGAGTGATCTGGCAAGTGTCAACCGCGGGTTGTGCTTCCTCTCCTACCAGAATCTCTCTTCTCTTAATCTAGCCTATTAAGCTGGTTCAACAATTTTGGTATCTGCTGCGCTAACCATAAGACTGACTATAAGAAATTTTATGAAAAAAGTGGGTTCACACAGCTGGGTAGGAGACCAGTGAGAGAGAGGGAGAGTTACTCTTGAGTAGATAGTTGATTGTTAATATCTTTTCATCTTTAATAATGATAATTTATAAATATAATTAAAAGTGGTCTGCTAAAGACCATGCCAGACCACTAGACCATTAATTATATATATATATATATATATATTAAAAGATTTAATCAATTAATTTTAAATTTAAATCTAATTATGATTACTAACACTCCTAATTACTAACAGTCAATTTTACTTATAATAATAGCTATTTATTAAATTGCTTAAATTTACTATTTTTATCTATTTTAGCAATATTGAAGATAATAAATCCCTGGCTGTTATATAAAAACGAAAATAGTTAGATAAGAACAAATAAATATAAATAAAAATATTATAGGTGTGAATTAATAACGTTTGAGCTAGATATTAAAACTTTGAGTTCTTTCAATTTTCCTAATATATAAAACCAGTCAGGGTGTGTAAAATATAATTTTATCACATTTATGTATAATTAATTTCAGCTAATTATTATTAATTTTAACCCTATTTTTATTCTTAATTAAAGAATGGGTTTTTATCAAATTTTATAATAACAATTCTATTCTTGATTTAAAGTTAAAAATTGTTATATTATACAATATTTGTTAATTTAAAATATAATTATTATCAAAGACCGATCTATTATGACTTAACTGGAGGTGCCATAAGTTGACATCTAAAATAATTTTGTAAACCTAAAGTTAAAATTAATACTTGAGGATGAGCAAAAAAAATATTGATAATTATCCAATAAATATCTATACAATTGTTTGATAAAGTTATTTTAATTATTCCTTGCAATTTCATTTTTATTTTAATTTTAAATATATTGATTTGGCAATGCTTCAAAATAATTTTATTAAATATTTTCAAATTAATAATTATGTTAAATCCCATCTTGTTACGGTTTTAATGATATAGTTTTATAAAGTGGTCGGAAATTATAAAACTACTGTAGGCCCTAGAAATTATAGCTATTCAATATATTGTTAAATTAATATTACCGGTGTAGGAATACATTTGAATTTAGTAATTTAATTAAAATTAATATGTGTGGCAGTTAACTTTCTTGAAACCTAAACAACATGGTATTTTTTCGACAGAGAATTTAAATCAGCTGGACTTTACTATTGGCGGTATTATATAATCTCGCTTAAATGACGAGATTATATAATACCGCCAATAGTAAAGTCCAGCTGATTTTTATTTCTCTGTCGAAAAAATACCATGTTGTTTAGGTTTCAAGAAAGTTAACTGCCACACATATTAATTTTAATTGAATATCCAAATTCAATTGTATTCCTGCAGTGATAATATTAATTTTATCTCTTTTCAATTTTTTATTATAATTTTATATTGAATTTTCTTTTAAATTACAATACGAGTTCATAAGCTTGATATGAACAAATAGCATGAATTGATAAATAAAGATGAAACCATAGTTTAGAAGAATGATTGCAAAAATTATTGTAAATAAAATAATAAATCTTAAGATTCATCCCCTCGAGGCTAAAAATCTCAGGATCTATATATAATTTTATAAAAATATGTGTGTATTTTAATTCAAAAGATCTTGAAAACTGTGATATTTAATAGAACAAGATAAAATAAATATTCTCAAATGTCAGTTTCAAGAGAGGCAAAAAAATATAGCAAAAATAAGATAAACTTAATTAAATACTTAATTTGAGGGCACTATCCAAGAATATGTAAAATACTTTATTTATATAAATATTATTTAATTCAAAACAATATTAATTATTAATTCTAATAATTAAATACTTAAAATATATAACAATCAAAACCCCAAAACCCTTTCAGTAGTTTGATTGAGTTTTTGATTGATAAAAGTAGACTATTAAGGCATACTTTATTAGGGTTTTAATAGGGTTTATGTAGGGGTTTTATGTTTAAATATTAGTAATTTAAGTGAGTATATGCGAGGTTTGGGGTCAGTTTATGACAGTGAGTATATAGATTTATTGTTTAAGTTGCGTTATGGATGTGATGAATATAGTGAATAACTCTAGCCTGTTCTGAATTATACATCTATTGCAAGACTGCTCCATAAATCTCCTGCAACTGTGAGGTCTCATTGTCTATTAGCATTGAATTTAAAGAGACAGCAGCTTAATTCTAAGCCTAAAAGACCTCTAAAATTTTAGCAGCATCATATCGATTATCTAATTAATGATAAGACTCTTAAATACTGGGCTCACTTCTCTCTGGCCTAGAGAGATGTGATGTTTCATCGCCAATTTCTTGAGCTTCATATCTCTTCTTAATCGATAGCTAACATATATAAAAAGAACGGAATATCTTACAAGACAGTCAATCACATTTAGAAAGTGATTGACTTTAATGTTCCATTTTATAAGACTAATTTAAATTATATTCGATTAAATGCAGATGTCTTAAGAGCATAATATAAAGTTCATACACGCTGATGAAGCTGTATTTACATTCAATACCTTTATATCAAGGTCTTGGTACAAGAGGTATAGTAATATAGAAGTTTATGACTAAAAGGTTAAGGTGTAAACTCATGCTATTCTTGGTGGAATAAGTGAAGATAGTGGCCTCGAGACTTATGTTATTCACCCTCGCTCTATAAAGACTGAATAATATATTAAGTTCTTACAATAACTCAGAGACAAATACGCTGACTAAGAGATTATTCTATTCGTTGATAACTTGTCAGTTCATAAAACTAAAGATTCAAGGAAGGAATATGAAAGGCTAAACATAACACCTGCATTTAATGTTCCTTACAGCCCATAGTTTAATGGAATTGAATTATATTGGGGGTTATTGAAAGCCCACTACAAGAAACTTCTACCATATCATTTAATGCACGACTTAAAGATATATACAGTCAATTTTATAAAGAGTGCTGCTTAAAGAGTCAGCGATGATAAAGCTAAAGTATGCGCAAGAGAAGGTAGATTTTGTGTTTATAAATAAGTATTAGATTAAAACGAATGAATAAGTTCACATATTAAATTTGCCCGTAAAGGGATTTGGCTTCTCTTTCTTTTCTTCGTCTTAAGGCTTGCTTTGGCCTATGTTTCTTCTCTTAGTGCCAGCTCCTGCATCTATGTTCATCTCTTCTGGCTTTTATAAATCTTTGAAGAGCCTCTTACTCAATTCATGTTTTGCTAGATACTTTCTCTCTCTGTTTAACTTGCTGTGCTCTTTCATCAAGTATATAGCAGTACCAGGTTATCTATAAAGTTAGAAGACTAAGCTTACTTGAGATGAAAGGATGCTTTTGAAGTTCCTAAAGCCAGGTGTCACTGATTTTAATACCTTGCTTCTCTTTTTCTTCAGGAGAGATGCTGTATCGTTTCTTATGAGCTTCTTAAATAACTTCATTTAAGTACTCAGGTTTCAGAGTTGCAAGAACACCAAAGAAGAAGTTTCTCTCTGGCAACTTATTAGAGAGCTGTAGCTTTGATGGAAGGTAGAGAGCTACGTCCGGATCACTCATAGCATCGTCATATAGGTTTGTCACTGATATTTCAGGGTAGTTAGGTATCTCTATCATCCTAATTTCATTAGACTTAAAAGCTTTTTTGTCTTCACTCAGTAAGGCTTTTAAGAATGAGATTTTAGTTCCTTCCTGGGTTGGCAAGAACAATCCAACTATAGTTAATAAGTTTTTTATAGGTAATAACTTACCTTGCTATACCAAGTATCTGTAAAGAATTTCTTTTCTTCGAAATTTCCCTATTAAATCTTGAGATTAAATTCTCTTCATTGCATCATTCATAGACTCCATCTTGCTTCCTCTTTCTAGAAATGTTAATAAAATTTAAAATTATGGATATCCATTCTAAGTTTATTAAAATCTTTCTACTAAATAGGGATGACATACTGGAGGTCAACCTTGAAAAGATATAAGGGGAAGCATTCAAAACCCCAAAACCCCTTAATGAGGTTTATAAGTGCTTTGATTTGTAGGGAATTTGTTAGGGGTTGGGGTTATTAATTAAATGCGAGACTAAAATTACAAGCTTTTGGGGTCTATTTATGATGAAGAGTATATAGATTAAGTGTTTAAACTGCGTTATGGAGGTGATATGTACAGTGAATAACTCAAACCAGTACTGAACTATAAGTCTATTGCACTGCTCTTAAAGCGTAGTCCCTCAGCTGTTCGTTCTCACTGCTTGAAAGCTGTGTAATTAAAGCAATAATAGCTGAATTCTTAGCCTAAGAGGAAGTCTAAGTTTCTATAGAAGCTTTTTTGACTATCTTATTAATGAAAAAACTCTGAGTATTGGGCTCACTTCTCTCTCGACTAACGAGCTATTATGTTTCATCGCCAGTTCCCTGAGTTGAAGATCTCTGCATAGTCTGTTGCAAACATTTATAACGAAAACGGTATCTCTTACAAAGGAGTAAATCGTATCAAGAGAGTAATTGATTTCACTCTGCCATTTTTACAACAACAACTTAAATTATATTTATAATTAAATGCAGAGAGCCTAATAGAATAATATTAAGTTTATTCATGCTGACGAGGCTGTGTTTACTTCAACACTTTCATCTAGAAGTCTTGGTATAAGAGGCATAGCAACATAGAAGTTTATGACTAAAAAGTCAAGGTATAAACAATGGCAATTCTTGGAGGAATTAGCGAGGATGCTGGTTTAGAAACTTATTTTATTCATCCTCGCTCTATTAAGACAGAGTAGTATATAAAGTTCTTAGAACAGCTGAGAGAGAAGTACCCTGAATAAGAGATTATACTATTCGTTGATAATCTTTCTGTTCATAAGACCAAAGAAACAAGGAAGAGTTATGAACAACTAAGAATAGCGCCAGTCTTTAACGTACCTTACAGTCCATAGTTTAATGGAATTGAGTTCTACTGGGGAATATTAAAAGGTCATTACAAGAAACTGCTGCTATCTCACTTGATGCATGACCTACCTATCGATACAGTAGACTTTATTAAAAGCTCATCGAAGAGAGTAGATAATTTGTTGGCTTAAAAGTGTGCTAAAGAAGGGAGAGTGAATGTATATAAATAAGTTTTGTAGTTAAGTTAATGAATATATAAGTCACATTTAAAAATCTTTAGAGGGAGCTGGCTTCTCTTTCTTTTCTTCTATTTCTTGCTTCCTTCCTCCTAAGTTTCTTCTCTTGCTGCCAGCTCCTGCATCTATGTTCATTGACTCAAGAGGCTAAATATTTGAATAAAGTCTCTTGCTAACTTCATACTTTGTCTGCGACTTTCGCTCTCTGTGAAGCTTGCTCTATTCCTTCATCAAGAAGATGCCAGTACCAGATTTTTCTAAAGAGTTAAACTACAAATCTTACTTGATATATATGGGTGCTTCTGCAACTCTTATAGCCAGCTCTCACTTATCTTGATCCCCTGTTTATCCTTATCTTCTGAAGTGATGCTGTACCTTTTCTTATGAGATTCTTGAATAATTTCTTTCAAGTAATCACCTTTAATTGTTGCAAGTATGCAAAAGAAATAGTTTCTTTCAGGTAGTTTATTTGACAACTGCTTCTTAGTAGGCAGGTACTGCGAAACCTCTGGGTCACTCATAGCATCATCATATAAGTTAGTTACTGAGATTTCAGGATAGTTTGGAATCTCTGCAAACTTTACATCTTAAGTTTTCAATGCTTTCTTCTCTTCGCAGAGTATCGCCCTTAGAAATGAAATTTTCGTACCTTCCATCGTTGGCAAGAACAAACCAATTTCATAATCAAGATGAGTTACTATGAGTTCATTACCTTGCTGCACCTGGTAGCGGTGCAAATCCTCCTTGCTTCTAAATCTTTGAATCAATTCTTGTGCTTGCACTCTATTCATTTCATCATTCATTGACTCCATCTTGTTTACAGATCTAAGAAATGATATTCAAATTTAAGTTTATTGATTTCATTTATATACCTCTGTAAAACTTACTATTAAATATGGGCATCCTATAGGAGGTCAACCTCTAAGAAGGATATGGAGAAGGTTTTGAGAACTGGTTTAAAAAATGAGAGATTGATATCAATTTCTACTGTTATAGTTACATATTTTTAAATTTAAATTGGTACGTACTTAATTAGGAGCAACTCCTAAAATGCTAGTACTTTATTATGAGCTTTAATTAATGCTAGTACTTAATTAGGAGCACCCTAATTTTAATCGTAAAATGACAAAATACCTCCTAAAACAGTACGTACTTAATTAGGAGCACCTCCTAAATTGGTACGTGCTATAATCAACTTATAATTGATAGTTAAAATGGTTACTTTCTCACCTATATATAGAGCTGGTTCGTCTCTTAGAACTCATAATTCTTCTCTAATACTCTTAAAAATTCCCTTGAAACTTGTAGGCTTGCAAAGCTCTCATATAAGCTCTCAGTTATAGAGGCAGTTTTATAATTTTAAATTCAAATTTAAATATGAGCGCTAACATTTTAAGAAAAACAACAACACTTCCATCAAACTAAATGAGACTTACCTTTGGCGTCAATAAAAAGTGTGATAGCTGTCAGATGAACTCTCATAAGGAACTACCAGAGCTATCACTTGAGGTCTCTGTTATTAAAATAGAAATTAATAATAGAAAATAAATGGCAAACAAGTGTGTGGGAGACAGAGAGGAGGAGAAAGGTATTAATGAAATTCCTATACAAACCGAAGAAGCTGAAGTCTATTTTTGTGAGCTATGTGAGAGAGATTTTGCTCATAAATCAAGCTGGTACAGACATAAGAAAGAGCATAGAGAAGCCAAGCCCACTGTATACTTAAAGCATGATAAAATATATGGAAAGTATGAATGCTTTGAGTGCCATAAGCAATACTCTCATACAAGAGACTTGAAGAAGCATCTATTAAAAGCTCACAAGAAAGATAATGAAGTTGAGAATCATGAAGTTGAGCTGAAGCTTCTCAACAAAAGAAAAGCGAGGGAATATTCTAAAGCGGTAGTGCCTTAATAAGCTAGTGAGTTAGAATACGTTAGGAAGGCACGCAACCAACTGACCTCTGAAATAACAAAAATTATGATCAAGATTCAATACAAGAAAATACCGGTTCTTGCTTAAATTGACCTAGAAACCTCTCTTTAAAGCTACCTAATATTAGAAGACTCCTTTGATAAGAAAGTTATCAATGATCATCAATACGCATACAAGGTGTATCCCTTAAATTATCTCTTAAGTGATGATAAATATTAGATGGAGTTTACAAATGAGTATCAAGTACTCACTCAAGCAAAGTTTAAAGAGTGTAGTTAACTTAATCAAGCTAGATGCTGTTCTCCTTGCCAAGGATCATGTTGCTTTCAGACTCCCACTCTATGAAATGACTCTAAGAGATTTCATAACAGATCATAGGAATCATAAGTAACTTGGATAAATAGCAACTCAGACCATACAAGGCATTAAAGAACTTCACAAGTTAGGGTTTGTTCACAGAGATTTAAAGCCCAGAAAATATTATGATAAACTTTTCTCCAGTAAGAGTAGCAATAATCGATTTCAACAGAGCCTAAAGAGTGGAAGTCTCAAGTCTTGGAACTGTAATGGTAACTCAAGGCTATTATCCAGAAAGAGAAGACTGGAGAGATGGTGACTTTTTAGTGGGATGTGTGGGCTTTAGCAGCAATAATAATAGAGTGTGAAATGCCTCGCAACGATTACTACTCTACAAGGTGCGAGAAAGATGCTAAGTAAAGAATCAAGTAGTTTATAGACAAAACCAGAGTATCTCAATCAATAAAACATATGGCAAAATCAATAATATTAAAACCAAACTCAAGATCAGACATATCTAGAGCAGATAGAGTTGTGGTTAAGTAAGATAAACTTCAGACCTCTCCCACATGACCCAAAATTGCATTTTGATTGATTAAATTAAATACATTTACTATAAATTTCACATTAAAACCTATTAATAACCCCAACCCCTAACAATTTACTATAAATCAAAGCACTTATAAACCTCATTAAGGGGTTTTGGGGTTTTGATTGAAAAACTTGCTCCAAGTTTCACAGATTGATTTCCATTTTTATCAATCTATCTCCATTAAATTGCTCCTAATAATGTTTAATTTTTTTAGGAGGTCTTCCAAATTAAGTTCAAACTTAATTAGGAGTTAAATTTTAAGGTTAAAACTTAATTAGGAGCAGATTAAATTTAAAAATGCTTAATAACATTACCTCCAAATTAAGTTCAAACTTGATTTGGAGGACCTCCTAGAGAAACAAAACTTCATTAGGAGTATTTTAATTTACTAAAACGAATGAAATTCTCTCAAAATATGTCAACTTACAGTCTCTTATGATTAATTAATTTTCTTACCTGTCGGCAAAGAATCTACCAGAGTGTCTTATACTCTACTATAATAGTTTATTTCGGTATATTTTATCATTATTATTATAAAATATATCAGCAAACTAAAATGAGCGCTAACCTTTTGAGAAGAGCGGCATTACTTGGATCATGTCAATAAAAGTTATCATTCCAGCAACCAAGAAAAGTAAAGACCAGAGACGCTTATACTCAGTAGAAGCCTACTTATGACAACTTTGACCAGTCTAGCTTTGAGATTTAAATATAAGTTAAGTAGGAGGTTATATAGAAGCTTGCAAATTGAGGAGGAGATTAAACAACCCGCCATAGAGCATTAATAAATACCAGCCAAAGTTGACTATTAATGCAAAGAATGCAATAAAGTTTTCCCTTACAAGTCAACTTATAAGAGACACTTAAGAGATATACACAACGATATGCCAAGGTTGTATCTAAAGCATTAAAAGAAGTATGGCAAGCATATCTGTGAGTTCTGTGAGAAGCCATATTCTCATACTAGAGACCTCAAAGTGCACTTAAAAAAAGGCACAATTAAAGTTTTGTCTTTATTCATGAACCTACAGGGAATAGATTCCTCTAAAAGAGAAGATCAAGAAACCCAGTGGAGTCTCTTAGAGTTGAAGTCTAGAAGTAAGTTAAAATGAAGAAAGCAGTCAAGAACTTTCCAGTCTCTGAGATCAATAAAATCATGGTTAAAATAGAGGCAATGAAGATTCCTTTATTAAAAATCATTGACTTAGATTCTTGCCTAGAAAGCTACCTCACTCTTGAAGATAAAATAGAGAAGAGACTCATAACTGATGATTAATATGCTTACAAGATATATCCTTTCAATTACTTCCTTGCTGATGACAAGTTCCAAATGGAATTAGCCAATGAATTTTATGCTCTTTAAAAGGTAAAGTTAAATGAGTGCAGGCATATCATCTAGCTTGATGCTATTTTACTTGGTAAAGATCATGTAGCCTTCAGGCTTCCTTTATTAGAAATGACTTACAGAGAATTCTTATCTGACAATAGATGTCAGAGATAAATTAGCTAGATAGTATAGCAGATAGTTGACGGGATTGAAGAGCTTCACAAGCTAGGTTATGTTCATAGAGACTTAAAGCCAGAGAATATCATGATGAACTTTCAACCTCTTAGAGTTTATATTATTGACTTCAACAGAGCTCAAAGAGTGCAAGCCTCTGCATAAGGAAATGTATACTGAACTCCTGGATATTTCCCAGAGAGAGAGAATTGGAGAGATGGAGACACTTAATGGGATATCTGGGCTCTTGTAGTTAAAATAATAGAGAGCGACATGCCAAGAAACGATTACTTTAGTTTAGCTGCAGGGATGAGAGAGATTCTAAACAAAGAATCAAACAATATCTCGATAAAAATATAATAAATGGAGGTCTCAGAGAACTTGCATACTCAACTATTATCAAGCCAAGCTAAGAGAATTAACAAACAATAGAAACAATCAAACATCAACTTAGAAAAATAAATTTCAGAGAACTGCCATATGACTCTAAGCTTATGTTTGTGTGAAATATTTTAAAAATTCGCTTGTTATACTCCCTTAAATTACTAATATTTAAACATAAAACCCCTACATAAACCCTATTAAAACCCTAATAAAGTATGCCTTAATAGTCTACTTTTATTAATCAAAAACTCAACCAAACTACCGAAAGGGTTTTCGGGTTTTGAATGCATATAATATAAAAGGTATATATATATATACATTTTAATAAATTATGATAAGGTTGTTAATTCATAATTTAAATTTTGTTTAGTTTTAGTTTTTCAAAATTATAATTAATTAATTTATGTTTTATCCCTTAAAATAAATAGCCCATTTTTACATTATAATTTTTTTATTAATTAAAAGATTGTGAAAAATCGGAGAAATGAAAATGAAATGAACCAACAACTAATTATATGCAATTAATCCAATTACAAGTTTTACTCATTACCAATCAATCTCATCCAGGATGGCTTTCACTGACTCCTGATGCACTTGGGAAAACTTGACTCGTCTGATCTCCTCTGTTTATGGCTTGTTGTTCAAGGTGTACCAGGCAAGGAGCTTGTCCGCCTCCAAGGTCTCGCACTGCTTCACGAGGAGGGTGAGGATCTTCTCTGGGAGCAGGGGACACTTGGCGAAGATCTTCCTGAGGAATGTGTGCAGCTGGTCTTCGGAGTTCTACTACATAAGTTGCAGCCGGTCCTGTATCTCATGGACCTTTGACTGGGTAGTGAGCTTCTTGTAGAGGCCGGAGTTGCTCTTCTTCAAAGATTGCTTGATTTCCTGCTTGAAGTGTTGGAGATCTGAGCGTGCTCCAGTTACCACCTGCCAGTGCCATACCATGAGTGCTTCAGCCTCGTGAACTGCGGGTGCCTCTGATTTCCTCATGACTTCGTTGACCCTGGGCAGCTCTGGAAATGACGCGAGGTGATGACGGTATTCGTGAATAATAGCAAGCTGATCTCTGACTTGGAGGAGGGACTGCATGAGCTTGGCCTCTTCCTGGAAGCTGGTGGTCTTGTCATCCTGGAATTGTTTTTATCTCTGTAGTGTTTGGTGCCATGTTTTCTCTAATCAAATTTAAATTTAAAATTAATATACTACAGATAGTCGTTAATTCATTGTAATTAAGGGGTTTGAATTAGATAGTTCTGATCAAAAATAATTACCCCAAATTTTTCACATAGGGTTTTTGTGAAAAACAGTATTGCAAACGATAGCAAAAAAGAATTTTTCTGTTGGGTGGCTGGCAGGGGCACCACTCGATTCTCCATGTTTTTATCTACGGAAATGGGGAATCCGACTCAGACATCTGTCGCTGGGGCCGAGATAATGAAGTATCAAATTAGGAAAAAGGCCTTTGAGTTCCCTTTATATGACTTGAATATTTCAAAAAGTCAATCCTTAAATCAGACATTCTCGAGGCCCAGGTGTGGAGGGCGGCTATTAAGGCCCGCAGGTACCCCTGTGGGAAGCCAGCGCATGCGCGATATTTGCACAGTCAGGTCTCTGATATACTTGCCCAGTTGTTGCCCCAATACTCCTTGTGGAGTGCCCCTGCCCTGTGAATGTCGTGCTTTTCCTCTGACGGGAGGGCTCCTTCTCCAAAGGGGTCTGCAAGCGGCTCAGCGGAATCCCATTGTTACTATAAGAAATATAGAAGTACCATTAGTCTTACTGTGGGGTGGAAGAGGAGTCCTGATCAGCTTGAATACCTGGCCATGCGGCAGGACCAATAGTAGCTTTGATACAGTGTGATCAATGTTTGCATAGTTGTTCATGACGAATGCTGCAAGGATATTATCTTCAACATTTCTGTTAGGAAAGTTGTTAGTTGGATAAACGTATGATCCAGTTAAACCATAACTGAACACAAACTTGATGCTCTCTTCATTAAGGTCTTAAACATCGGCTGTTGGGAAGGCAGTTGTGTATTCTATGAGGACGGAAGCTAACTTGGATTAGGTCATAGCAACATGTGAAGCTAAAGGAACATCTCCTGCAATTTGGTCTGAGAATCTGAAGTAGTCATAACAAATGAATATTGTTGAGTCTTCTGGGTCAACTACTCTGAAGAGCTGAATTGATAGATCCAATGCGAGGATCCACATTTTTGCTTGAGCAACCATAGAGGCAAGTTCTGGGTTTTAACGTGAACTCCATTTACATGTTAGAGAACTTATGCTTGTTTATCGTGTACTGTTTGATTTAGTTTTGAAGTAGGTACTAAATAGGGCCCAACTCTGACCTTGGGCACGCCCTTTAACGGCTCTGATTGCATCTCTTGATCAGGCACTAGTTCTATGCCTCCAATGGGGTCCAGATCAGTCTTACATGGCGTCTTTAACGCACTCTCGAATCTCTACACTTACAGATGACGCTCGACAACCCACTTAATATAAACCAAGCGGTGGTGGAAGGTACGAGAGTCAAAGATAGTCTTCAGGATCTCGAAGAAGCTCTGAATGAAGTGTTCTTTGGGCTAGATGTTCTACAGTAGGCAGGCCATCTTGGGGACCAGCTCCCACAAGCTCATCATCGGCTCCTCGCCAAGGTAGGGCTCATCCCCGGCGGCAGCACGGAGGGCGACAGCTGCACTGAGAGCGAGGTCAGAGGCGGCTCGTAGTGGGAATGCATGTAGGGCTCCATCAGATCTCAGAACAACAGATATTAGGAATAATTTTTAACTTTGATTAAATATATTAAAATCCTTGAATACTCACTTTAAAAATTAGGTAGCTTTTCAATTTGTGATGGAAGCCCTTATATATATATATATATTAGTACTTAGTGTTAAAATCAACAAGCTACCAAATATTTTTAATAATTTTAGATTAATTCAAATTTAAATTAACTTTCTACAACTTTCAAATTCAAAAACTATTTGCTCTTTTATTATATAAATTATGCTATTAATTTTTAGAATTATGCAAATCAATTTATCGAGGAGGAAGCTCTAATATCAATATAACACGATAAAATTATTCTAAACTCCAATACTTTATAAAACTTTTAAAATTAAAAACTTGACCACGTGTCCTAATAAAAAGTTTTCCATAGATTCTCACCTATAAATAATTATAATTAATTATAATTATTATATAGTAATGTTTATATATGTTATATAAAACTTAAGAATATCACCAGACGTTGGGGAAAAAATAAAAAATAGCAATGAATTTTAAAACTAAAATAAAGAAATTCAATAGAAAATAAATAATTCAAATAATATTATAAGGTTAATAAACTTCAACAAGCAAGAAGATTTTAAATTAAAATAGTTTATAATTTCATTCAATATGCTTATTTAAGAATAAAAATTGTCAAATTTGGAGATAATTCAATAAAAAACTTTAAATCTAATTTTAAGAATCTTAAAAATACTATAACTTGCATAATTTTACAATCATTAAAGTAAATTCAGTACCTTAGCCAATAATAATCTTCACTTACTTAAGATTTTGCACTATACCTTTTCATTTTAATTGTAAAATTTATAAATTGCAAATTATTTATAATTCAATTTTAACCACAAAAAATTTTTAATCATTCATATTATTTTTTAGAATAATCTAACTTAAATATTGCAAACAACAGTACTATATTTATCATGAAATAAAGTTTTATAAATTCAATCAGAAAATAATTATAATTTAACAATATTAGTTCTTGAATTAATATGTGAAAAAATTTAAATAAAAACTTATTATATTTGATCTTAATGTAAATAATCCAGGATAGTAGGAGTAATAGTATTAATAGTCATAAAATTAAAATAGAGACTTAGATTCTCATAATAATTTATTAGAAAGTTTTGGGGATATATAATCGGAATCTCATTTTCTCATTGAATTCTTAATTGTAAAAATTAAATTTTTGAATTTATTTCTCAAATTCTTTAAATATATAAATAATTTTGATAATTCAATATTGATGAAGACATAGCCAATAAGATTTGCAATAGATTTAATATTTATAGTTTTTAAATTTATTATATAACTTAAATGCTAAATCATAAATTATTAGGTTTATAAACATATAACATTTTAATTCTTTTTTAATATTGAAGAGCACCTTTCTCCAGATAGATTGCTCTCTTAAAAAAATATTAAGAATGCCAGAAAATTTTGAGAAATATACTTGAGTCTATAAGTTATAGTAAATTATTCATCATAATTATATAATGCGGGTAGGTATTTTCATAAAATATATATGAAAAATTTTAATGGATTTTATTATAGAACTAAATGTGTTTAATTTTTTTTTACATTTTTAATATAAATTATAAGTTGAAATTTAATTTTGAATTTTTTTTATTTTAAATTCTAGTTAATATGATATTATTACCAATATTTTTAAAAAGAGATATTGAGACAATATTGATTCTTTTTTAATATTTTTACTTCGTTATAATATAAATCTACTAAAAAAATCATCAATAAAAATGACATTCACCTTTATTTTTTAAATAATAATTTCTCCTTTTAAAAGTCATAAGCCAATTTATATAAAATAAATTTGATAAATTGGAAATAATTTTTATATTAATTTCTTAAAAATTAAATAAAACTATATTTACTGATAAAATATTCAAACTTCTCAAATTCTTGAATAGAATTGTGCTATATTTAATTAACATTAAACATAAATATTAATTCATATTATAACAATATAATATGTTTAATTATTAATATTATTATTATTATTATTATTATTATTAAAGCAGTCAAAATGATCTTAAATTTAGATAAGGCCATATTTATATCAGTGGGTTTTTTTCTACTTTTTTTGGCATATATGTCTTGTTCAACAATTTCTTCAAAGGTATTTATTTTTCAATATATAATCATAATTTTGAAGGGATTTATGGAAAATAATTATTTTAATCATTAAATATAATAATTATTCAAAACTAATTTATTATTAAAATAAAGTCTAATAATTATCTATGTACTCCATATTTTGAAACTTTAGATATTGAAGGATTTTGGGTTTAAATCGCTTGGCTTTTATTCAGTTGCCCTAGTTTATCTATTTTTTGGATTAATGAGTCCTTTTTCCTCTGCAGTGATTGAGAAATTCGGATCACGCTTTGCTGTTAAAGTTGGATCTTTCAGCTATTTCTTGTATATTTCAGCATTTTTAAAAACAATTACTTTTTTAAATTAAAATTATAAGTAAGAATAAGTTTAAATCCTTTCAATATGTTTAAAATTCTAAATGTTGAAATAAGAATAGCATTGCTCTTCCCCACATTGAAAGAATAATATCCAGATTCATAATCAGTGATATTTAAAACATATAAAATATATATATAATCCAAGAATTAACTGTTAAGAAATATAAATTAATCAGCTTTTAAATAATTTATAATTTTTATATTCACAGATGGGTTCATAATCTCAATAATAATAATATTTGCAATAATAAACGGAATAGGTAGTTCTTTGCTATGGTGTGGCCAAGGCCAATACTTAACAGAGTGCGCAAATGAAACCAGCAAAGGGCTGTTCTTTGCAATTCTTAATGGAACTAGCAATTCATCTCAATTGATTGGAAATATTAAATTAAACCAGTTTAATTATAATTCTATGGTAAAATACTAGGACTTAATTATAGAATTATTCATTGTAATTTAAACTTATTGAAATATCATGTCTGCATTACTTTTGGCAAATATCGATAAATTTACTTACTTCATAATAATGGCAAGCATAGCAGCTTTTGCTTCAATATTCTTTCTGTTTTTGAGACCTCCTAGATAAGCTATTGAATATGAAGAAAGTCAAACTATCACTGTTTACAAGTAAACATTAATAATTAATCACATAATTTCCTCTATAAAAAGATATGAGATGCAAAACTGCTTATTAGTTTAAGGTAAAGACTATAATCAACAGTCAGTAGTGAAGAAGATAAATCAAGGGGACACATGTATGAACGAGACAGTGCGTACTTTCACAGATACAAATTTCAAAGACCTGCATAAAATTCCTCATGAAGGTAATCAAGACCAAACTCAAAACTTATTAAGTCACAATGAAACTATTACAAAACCTAAGAAATCCACTTCAGAAAGTTTGAAGGGGACTTTTGGTCTTTTAAAAACCAGAAAAATGTTGATTTTAGTACCTTATATAGCACAAGTAGGCATAACAAATGGGCTCTCCTCTGGTATATTTGTTCCGATGCTCTCTGCTACTCAAAACCCCAAAACCCCTTAGTGAGGTTTATAAGTGCTTTGATTTGTAGGGTATAGTTGGGGTCTTATTGGGGTTAGTAGAGAAATTAGGCCAATTTTCAAAATGAGAAATAGAAATTAGCGAAATCTAGGGTCTATATATGATGAGTAATATTTAGATTTACTGCTTAAGCTTAGGTATGGTACAAGTATTAATATAGACTAACTCAAACCAGTGTTGAATTATACAGCCATCGCAAGACTCCTACACAAGAGTGCTTCAACTGTTAGGTATCATTGCTTGTTAGCTGTTTAACATTTTAACTCAGGCTCTTGAAAACATCCTGCAAAAAAATAAAAGTTCTCACAGGTCCATATTGACTATCTCTGTGACTCTAAGACATTAAAGTATTGGGCTCACTTTCCTCTTGACTAACGAGCTGTCATGTTTCATCGCAAGTTTCAAGACATGCGTATCTCTCCTTAGAGTATAGCCAATATTTATAGACGAAATGGTATTACTTTCAAGACTGTCAACAGAGTGAAGAGAGTGATTGATTTTACAGTGCCATTTTATAGCAATAATTTAAACTATATATATGATTAAATGCAGAGAGCTATTGATAATAACATCAAGTTCATACATGCAGATGAAGCTGTGTTTACGTTCAACACTTTTATTAATAAGTCATGGTACAAGAAGTATGATAACATAGAAGTTTATGACTAAAAAGTAAAGGTAGTCACTCATGCAATTTTAGCTGGTATAAGTGAAGATTCAGGCTTAGAGAGTTATGTTATTCACCCTCGCTCTATTAAGCGAGAGTAGTATATAGAGTTCCTACATAAGCTCAGAGAGAAGTATAGCAACCAAGAGATCATCCTGTTTGTTGATAACCTATCAGTTCATAAGACTAAGGAGTCTAAGAAAGCTTATGAAGAGTTAAACATAACTCCTGTATACAACGTTCCTTACAGCCCTTAATTTAATGGAATAGAATTCTACTGGAGTTAAATAAAGACTCACTACAAGAAGCTTCTGCTGTATCATCTTATGCATGACTTGCCCATCGATACAGTAGACTTGATTCAAAGCAGCTGTAAGAGAGTGAGCGTAGATAAGACAACAATTTGTGCGAGAAAGGGAAGAATGAATGTTTATAAATAAGTTTTAGATTTAAACGAATGAATATATTCACATATTAAACTGGCCCATGAATGGGTTTGGCTTCTCCTTCTTCTCCTCTTCTTATGGCTTGCTTGGGCCCATATTTCTTCTCTTTGTGCCAGCTCCTGCATCTATGTTCATTTCATCTGGCTTTTAAACATCTTTATAAAGTCTCTTGCTCACTTCATGAATTTTCTGTGACTTTCTCTCTCTATGAACCTTAGCATGCTCTTTCATAAGATATATACCAGTGCCTGATTTTCCTACAAAGTTATATGTCAAAGCTTACTTGAAAGATAAGGATGCTTCTTAAGTTCCTCTAGCCAAGCTGAGCTTATTAGAATGCCTTGCTTCTTCTAGTCTTCAGGAGAGATAGAATATCGTTTCTTATGTGCTTCTTCAATAATTTCTCTGAGATAATCCTCTTTTATTGTACCAAGAACACCAAAGAAGAAGTTCCTCTCTGGTAGTTTATTAGAGAGTTGTTTCTTGGTAGGAAGGTAAACTACCACTTCCTCATCTTACATGGCATCCTCATAAAGATTAGTGACTGAAATCTCAGGGTAGTTCGGAATTTCTATTAGTTTAATCTCTTTATTTTTAAAAGCTTTCTTCTCCTCACAAAGTATTGCTTTTAAGAATGAAATTTTGGTACCTTCCATCGTTGGAAGGAATAAACCAACTGTATAATATGTTAATAGTCATCTATTTATCTTACCATGTAAAGTTAGGTATCGATAGAGATCTTCTTTACTTCTGAATCTTGAGATCATTTCTTGAGCCTCGACTCTTTTCATTTGATCATTGAGTGATTCCATCTTTGTTCCTCTTCCTATTAATGAATTTCAAATTATAACTTATAGACTTCTGGATCCTATTGTTTAAAATCTTACTATTAAATATGGGCATCTTATAGGAGGTCAACCCTGCAAAGATACGTGGAGAAAGTTTGCAGAAGCTGTAACAAACTGCAGAGATGGAGCTCCATTTTTATCAATTTAGTTCCATTAAATTAGTACTAAATTTGTTTAAATTTAATTAGTACTGGTACTAAATCCGTTTAATTTTAATTGGTACCAATTTAATAGTACCAAAACTTAATTAGTACCTAGTTTTAAACTAATGAGGTTTTAATGGAAAAGTTCCAAAATGGTTCAAAACCTAATTGGTACCAGTACCAACCTCAATTTTTTCTAAGTTGGTACCAAAATTAAAAATATTAAGCATGAATTTAGAAAATTTATAGTTATAAACTTAGTATAAATATGATGTCTAACGCCTAAGAATCACCCATTGTTGTTGCAGTACCAACTCCTATACAAAGTTACTATAACTAGAGAGGTTATTAGACCTTTATAATAGAAATTTAAATTTGAATTTAAACATGGCGGCTAACTTAAATCGCAAAGCAGTTTCTCTTGGCAGTGGATAATCTTAGCTTAACTTTGGCTAAACTAAGAAGCCAGAGATCATCTACATTGAAAAGGAGCCAGAGCTTAAAGCTCTTGAGTTTGAATCAGAGGTGTTTGTTCTAGAAATAAATATCAGGAAGCAGATAGCAGAGATAAGTATTTAAACGCTAATCGAATATGTTGAGGAGTTAAAAGAACATCTCCCACTAGAAAAGATTAAAGAATTCTAATGTGATGAATGCTAAAATTTCTTCTCAACTGATTCGAGCTTGAAGAGGCACATCAAAGAGATGCACTCTGGGAGAGCTAAGATATATTTTAAGCACGAAAAGGTCGATGGCAGGTATTAGTGCACGACTTGCATGAAGTCTTACACTCACTCAGCTAAAGTTAAAAGACACATGCAAAAACATCATTTAAGTGAGTTTTTAATGCAAGATAAAGAAACATAAAAACGTAAACCAGCCAAGAGAAAGTCCAATACTATAGAGTCTTAAAGAGAGCAGGAAGAGAGACTTAAGAAGCAGAAACGTTTTAAGTCAATGAACCAACCAGCTAATGAATTATATATAGCATGCTTGTAAGAGAGAGCTATGTATATACCTGCATTAAATGCAGTAGATCTCAGTTTTGCATTGACAACTATTTACATATTGATGTGCCTAACAAGGCAAAACTCATAGTAGTTGATGAATATGCTTATAAAGTATATCCTTTCAAATATCTTATTAGGAACGAGCAGTATCAAAATGAGTTTGCCAATGAATACATAATACTAAGAGAGACTCATAAAAGGTAATGCAAGAACTTGCTTAAACTCGATGGAGTTATTCTTGGACATGGTTTTATTGCACTACGACTCAAGAAATTTGAAATGACTCTAAGAGATTATCTCTACCATAATAGATACCCAGATGACTTGAATAAGATACTCACGGAAATGACCAAGGGTGTGAAAGAGCTGCATGATCTAGGGTATGTTCATAGAGATTTGAAGCCAGAAAATGTAATGCTAAATCTCTGTCCTTTAGAAATAGTAGTCATTGATTTCAATAGAGCAATAAGGTAAGAAATAGTGACTTTAGCTAAAGTACTATGCACACCTGGGTACTTCCCAATAAGAGAGAAGTGGACTAATGGCTCTGTTTAGTGGGATGTCTGGGCGGTAGCAGCAATTATTTTAGAGTGCGATATGGAAAGTATGTCTTACTTCGGAACAAAGCAAGAAAAGTAATCAATAAGCATCGCTGTTAAACATATAAAGCAGGAAGATATATGCACTTAGATTAAGAAAATGGTTGAGATGATCATAGTAAGAGCTCCAGCATATCCAAGATCATCATTAGAAGATATACTTGAAACATTAAAGAGAGCTAAGTTCAAGAGATACCATAAAGATAAGCAGATAAAATTTGTTTGAATTAATGACATTTATACTCATTAAATATACATTAAATTCGCATCAAACCTGCGTTTTCTCTACTAACCCCAATAAGACCCCAACTATACCCTACAAATCAAAGCACTTATAAACCTCACTAAGGGGTTTTGGGGTTTTGACTATGGGAAAGGATTCAACTCAGGGGTATCAATTTGAACAATCTTTGTTCGTGATGTCCGCACTAGGAGCAGGTGAAATATTTGGAGGTTTCTTAATGAATTACATAATCAAACATTATCAATCGAATAAAGCTGGCATAATATTTCATACTTTCCTGAGCTCAGTTGGGTTTATAGCTTTGATTGTATATACCGCAATATTCTCATATAATCCTCTGGCTTATATTTTTTTCTTTTGCTTTTGGCATGATGGATAGCGCTTCTAATACTCATTTAGGCATGACTTGCGGATTTGAATTTGATGATTATTTTATTATTAAATAACCATAGTATATTTAGATAGTTTTATAGCATCTTGACTTTTTTAGTTTTAATCAGTTTTAACAATTAACTTTGAATCTAATCAGGAATCTTAGTATATTTTTTACATATATTAAAATAAGATGATTTGAACGTGGAAGCTATGGGAATAAACTACATGATAAAACCTTTGTTCATTTGCATTTCAGTATTCATTGAAAGTGGAATTGACAGCACTTAAAAATAACATATGCTGATATACTACTCTCTCTGCTTCGTGCTTTATCTTTTTTCTTACGCGCTTGTGTACTTTAAATTCCCTTTCAGAGAGGTGAAATAGAGCGCTATACATAGAATTAGCAAGGATATATCCCATTCTTAGATATCATAA